>CM060176.1:91950172-92039814 GCA_030549775.1 Tamarix chinensis
AAAGAAGAAAAAGGAAACAGAAAAAGGGAAGAGAGAGAAAATGGATGGGTTGGGATATTTTGGGCATTTGGTATTTTTGAATATTTAAAATTAATAATATTTATAGTAATAATAATAATTAAATTCCTTTTTAGATTAATTTGGCTATTTTGAATAAATTTTCATTAACTTCCATTTTAATTAGAAAAATAACCTAATTATTTTCTAATTAAATTCTTTATTATTTTCTTATAGATTTATCCCAATTAAATCTCTTTATTTTAATAAAATAATTTATTTAATTAAATTTCCTAATAAATCCTTACTTGACCATAATTTATAAAATTAGGGTTTCTAGATATTTCAATTACAGGCTCATATTCCATAATCTTTGGGTCTAAGACACCATTCCTACCTCTCCTCTTATACATCACCCGTAGTACCCTAATAAGTGAAGTTAGATACATATTATTGTAAGTATGCATACCTAAAATAATTAAAGTAGAATATATCTATAAATAAGCTAATAAATTAAGAAGTGAAAAGTATACTAACATGTTGATACTTTTTTTCCCACCATAAAGAGCGACGTTAAAAGGCACGTTATAGGTTTAAAGGGAATGAAACACATAGAATTTATTAAGATTAGATCAAATGGCATACAAAACCCGATGTTCATTTGTCAAGTGAGGAATGAGATTCATCTTCTGGTAGCTTTTTGATAAAATGCGATCCATTAAATAGTTTATGTACCTACCCTCTCTTATTGTAGTACCATCAGCTATATAGTATAGGTATAAAAATACAATAGATGAAAACATTTCCTCCATCACAACATGACTAGTTACCAACCTATGGATGACAATAATAATGTATATTTGTTAGTACCTAATAGCTCATATAAAAGGTTATAAAAATTCCAATGCAACAAGAAGTACTAAAATCTGAAATATGAAATAATACTTACGTGATATAGATGGAAACATTTGTGGTTGACATCCATTCATGATTATAAATTTCATTTATATCAATTGTTGATACCATATAAGTAGCATTGTCCCTCCCAACATACTTAAGATGGCAATCAATGAAAATATAATTATTGTTGAGGTAGTTTTGGGCATAAAAATATAATAAAGCTAGTTTTGATGGAGGTTGGCTCTTCTCTAAAGATGAAATCATTTTGTGAGGCAACTGATTTTTCTAATTTATCTCTCTTTCCTTTAGCAGTGGTTTCTTTTGTTTTTCTCGTTCTTCTAGTACCTCTCTTCATTTTACTCTTAGGATCATTCCTCTTTTTTTAATTCCTTAATTCATAATTATAATAATAAAAGTATGTATTGAGCATATATATATATATATATGAAAAAGGTATAAACAATATAAGTAACAAATAAGGTCTAATAATGATGTCAAATTTCATTACCTCTTCAATAGTGAGACATATTTAATCCATAGGCTAAGGTACAAAGCTTCCATGAGCTTTTAGCAATGCGGTTGCCTCATCCCCTTCTTTTATAACGATGTAAGGGCATATTGCCAATGATTATAGTGTTAATACTTACCGACCTTTTATTTAGGGAAAAGTTATACCCATGGATTGTTTACATTTGGGTACTATGATTGATGCATATCTTTCCTTTCACACAAAGAGTTGAAAGGTCAATTGCTAACACGTCACATTTATGCAAACCCTAAAAAAAAATATTACACATTCTTAATTATTTATGACACTAAATAGATTTAATAACAATTCATAGTTTGTAATCCTTATCTTAGGAAGAGAAGAAGACATGCATCAGCTGTATAATTATCTCTAATGCTATTTCCATTAAGTATGTGAAGCTAATCATGGTTAACTAAATCAGATGGCTTATATTCTTGATATTTAATAAATGAAAACTCTTACTCCATTGTTGCCATTAGTTCAAATGCCATGTTTAATTTCTGGATAAGGATGGCCACTTGCTCATTAGTGCTATGAGAACCATGAGATTGACCACAAATGCTTATTCTTATAACACCTAATCTAAGACCCTTGTGTCTTTTGATGTGTTCTACAATTCATATAGCCTATAACATAATGTTATAGTGGTCCACCCTCTCTGTAGAATTTGATGTTTCATTTTCGTCCTGTAATGTATATAATATATTTAAATTTAGCTTATAAGATTAAGCATAATATAATAATTTTATAAAATAAAGCTAATTAGGGTTTAGGATATCTACAAACTTACAATTTTTTTGGCAGCAACATCTACATCTTCATTAAGATATCAATCTTTTGTTACTCTAAAATTCTCCCATAATGTACCAATATTGATAGATGAGGTACATAGATCCAAGTCCTAGGCTATGAGCTATATATCAAAAATTAATCTTATATTAATAATATTATTATAACATTAGACTTTTACATATAAATAGATAAATCAAAATCTTATACCAACTCCTCTTCAAGGCCTGCATAACCTTTGCCAGCCATATTATGCCGATATTTATTCTGCTTAGCAATCTCTTTATTTTTGGCACTTTTTTCCTATGTTACAAGATAAAATATAATCACATGGTCATTTAAATATCAATGAAATATTCATCATCAAAAAGTTTAGTTGTTATCTAAAAATACCATAAAATCCTCTAAAAGATTATATGAAATAAATTGTTCCCAACTTTCTTGATCATTGAGACTATATCATTTTGGTGGGTTCTGCCATAGAGAGTCATCCCTTTTTTTGTACATTTTTCTACTATCCAAGTATACTCTAAATATTCTTATATGCTCACAACAATGTCTAAGAAGGCATTTCTTCCTAGTGTCCAAGACATTGAAGATTCTCTACAAAATAAGATATATAGATGTATACCAATATTAATGTAATAAAATTAATAACATTTAACATACAAAAATTATTAAATAAAATATCATAATTACCATGAATTCCTACCAAATATGCACCTTGTGACCATTTGGAAGCTGCTTCCCATTATTGTAAGAGATAGGAATATAGTTACACATGATGAGTGAAATGTACTTCATAAACATGTTTGCGTAGGGGCCAATGGGAAGATTATAAGTACTCCATGCTAACTTGACTTGTTCTCCTCTATTCCGCATATCCGTGATGATTCTTATAATAGTAGGTACTCAATTCCCTTCTTCATCACTACTATCCCTATTAACTTTTTTGTTGGCCATATCTCTACAAAAAATCAATAAATAAATTATGTTAGAATGTTATGTATTGACTATATTGTACCACTAAATTATTTTTTGATATAATAAATACTTAAGGAGCAAGGTCAAAATATGTAGTTAAAAAAACAAGCACACATATCATATGTTATAATATTATTACACTCATTGCCATCTTTTCCTTCTTCTTTTATTTTCTTATTTTAGTATTAGTTTCAAGATCTGATATATATATTACTTTACAATGATCATCTTGACATATATTTCCTCATCATTAATTTTAATGTTATCACCATTTGATAATTGAGTTCCTTGCACAATTGAGACACACTCTTTATTCCAATTGGCATCATTTTCATCATCACATTAATTGGCATTTCTTTTCTTCATAGATAATGCAACAAACCATTCATCACATAATTGGTATATAAAAAAACTTCATCAAAATGTTTTTGAGACAATTAATGTAAGGTTTCAGAATTAAATTTGGAGAATGTCTAATGACTGGAATGATGTAATCTCTTATCCAATAAATAAAGGAAAGATTATGTTTATTGATTATTTATTTCTCAATCTTTGATGGATATTTAATCCATGAATAAAGCATATGTTCTTCAATATATAACTAAACATCATCACTATTATGTACTACATATAGATATGCTTTATGGAACATGTCAGGGTCTACGCATCTAAATTTTTTGCCCCAAATACCTTATCCTTTAATTTTTCCTGCATGTCAAGGCATAGGAATACTAAGAGCTTTGGTATTTAACATGTACTTTGCAAAAAACTCAATTGCCTCTTCTATAAGGTAACTCTTAACAATTCAATTTTTTGGCTGATATTGATTCTTCACATAACCTTTTATTAACTTTATAAACCACTTAAAGAAATTAATCTATTGCCCATGAATAGGTCCTATAATTTTTATCTCATAAACTAAATAAAAAGCCAGTTGTACCATAATGTCAAAGAATGAGGATGGAAAATATATTTCAAGCTAGCATAAAGTAATCACAATCCCTTTTTGCAAGGCGTCAAAACTATCATGATGTATGACTTTAGATAAAATGGTGCTAAAGAACCAACAAAGCCTCGTGATACTAATTCGAACACACTTCAGCAAAATTCCACATATTGTTAACGGCAACAATTGTTGCATCAAAATATGATAATCATAAGACTTTATGTTAATTAGTTTCAACTCTTTCATCAACATGATCCTTCTGAAATTTGAAGAATACACTTCTAGAACCTTGAAATTGTTAAAGAATTCACAAAATAATTTTTTTCCTTTTTTGGAAAGAGTAGGACATGTTAATAATAAATATGTTCTTCTTCCATTGTCTCACGGTGCTAGTTCCTATCTATTACTCATTTCTTCCATATCCATTCAAGAATTAATTCCATCTTTAGTATTTTATGGAACATTAAATAATGTACCAACAAGACTGTCATGTATATTTTTCTCAATATACATCACATCAAGGGCATGTCTCACGTATAGAGCTTCATAATAAGAAAGGTTGAAGAATATTGACATCTTTATCCACCTAAATGATGGAGGCTTATCTTTATTCTTGTTCCCAAAATTGACACTCAAATGTTTCATCTTCAGCCATGCTTGTTCACCTATCAACTAGATGGGTGCCTGCCTTTCTTTTCAGAAGCCATTAAAAGGTTTTATTTTCCTACAATAATGATAATTCTTCAGTAAAACTCTAATATGCCTAAGCAAAATTGTTTTCTACCCATGTGTTAGCTGAACAAATGAAGTATTCTCTATACATATAAATCATTCATAATAGCCTTTCACACTATGACCTGACAAGTTGTCATTAGCTGGAAAATCATTTATAGTACAGAATAATATTTCTCTCAAAATAAAATTTTCTTCACTGTATGCATCAAATACTTCAATGTCCATATCCCACAAGAACTTCAAATCATCAATCAAAGGTGCCAAGTAAACATCAATATCATTCCCCAATTGATTTGGCCCCTCAATGAGTAAAGACAACATCATATACTTATGTTTCTTATAGAACCATGGAGGTAGATTTTATATAACAAAAATCACCGGCCATAAACTATAGTTCCTTGATTATGCATATTCATTTGATCCGTAGAAAGCACAAGACACATATTTCTTGCTTCTTTACCAAATTTAGGGAAGAAGCAATCAATCATCATCTATTGTGGAGAGTTAGATGGATGTCTAAGAAGCCTGTCATTTATCTTCTCATTAGCATGCCATGTCAATTTCTTAGTATCTTCAACATGTAACACCACAAAATTCACTAAATTTTTTTTCTTAAAAGCGGAAGCAATTAAATTAGAAGCACTGAAAACCTGTGAATTCTGGAAGTGTTACCGCCACACTTAGTACCAGACCGGTTCTCTCCGACCATTCCAGTACCAAGTGCTAAGGCTAAGAAAAGAAATAATCAATACAATCCAATTTCCAAATAAGCATTAAACGGTTATAAAACAAAATCAGAGTACGCATCAAGAAATGTAATTCATTTCCAAAAGAGAATTAAACTTACAACCGATAAAAGTTTAACAAAAAGAATTAGAGTCATATAAAGACTATGATATGGCCACAACTCTCTTGAAACTCGAGCCAAACATGCTGAACACTCAGCCCCAACTGATATCTCGCCCACCTGCACAAATCAGAAGGGCATACTACTCGTGGGAATGAGCAGCACCCATAAAAAGGGTGATCAGTACGCTACGTACTGAGTAAGGTAACCGAGCACTAAGGCCAACACGTAAGCACATAATCCATGCAAAATAATAACAGGGCATAATCCAACATAGCAACATAAAGGTATATGAACAATTCAGGTAAAAGTACAAAGGCCCATATAATCCAGATTAATTGTTTAATTAATCTCTTATCAGAATCATGTCACACCATACTTTTATTCAAGTCCATACGATTACGGGAACCCCACTATTTTTGCCGGTGGATCGGTCGCGAGGGAAAAGTTCCCTGCCACTATTTTAGCCGGTGGATCGGTCGCGAGGGTAACATACCCTGCCACTATTATAGCCGGTGGATCGGTCTGGCCCCTTCTCGTACAGTGTTCCACTTTAAGTGATTAGTGTCTTCCCATATCGTTCAACATATAACGTTTTGTTTTGTTGAGCTCGGGATCCCCCACTATTATAGCCGGTGGATCGGTCGCGAGGGTACATGCCCTGCCACTATTTTAGCCGGTGGATCGGTCGCGAGGGAAAACATTCCCTGCCACTATTATGCCGGTGGATCGGTCTGGGCCCGTCTCAACATCTTCCACTTTACGTGATTAATGTCTTAAGTATCTTATTCAAAGGCTTTCACCATGCACAAGCACGAATCATAATTCATAAATTCCATATTCATCATCATACTTTATTCACCAATTACACACGTGCTACCACCAAACCCTAGACATGCATGGATCAGTCCCATTACACTTATCCTCCAATTCTACTTCACATCTCACTCTAGAGTTTTATCCCAAAACCCTAATTTAGTCTCCTTCGTACCCTTGATTTGCTCCATATGCTATTTTTCATCCCAAGTGCTCAAACACCCAAACAACACTTACTTTACCTTCCTTACATCCCAAATTAACTTTCCACACATAAATTTCATACCCATGCAGACATTAATCTCCCCATACAAACCTTCAAACCTTTTTCATGCAAACCCTAAAATTCCATGTGAAACCCTAATTTCAACCATGCAAACATTAACCATTATGTAAAACCCAAAACCTCATCATACAAAATCCTAAATTCAATCCACATAACCCAAAGATTCATTCATACCAAACCCTAGATTCAAACCATATACATCCCAAAGATTCATTCACATAAAACCCTAAATTCAATCCATACCAACACAAGGATTCAACTCATATAAAACCCAAAGACTTTTCCACATAATACCATTAATTAGATTCTCCCCTTTCATAACCACAAATTATATTCTCCCATACAAGACTATAAGTTAGATTCTCCCAAATAAAATCATAAATTAGAATCTCCCAAGCAAAACCATAATTTGGATTAATTGGATTCCCCCAAACAAATCATAAATTAGATTCTCACAATCAAATCATAAATTAGGTTCTCCCATATCATGTCATAAATTACATTCTGCCCAAATAACGTCTTAAATTAGATTCTCCCTAACAAACCATAAATTCAATTTTCCCATATAACATCATAAATTATATTGTCTCCCACAAAACCATACAAAACCATAAATTAAACTTCCCCATATAAAACCATAAATTATATTCTCCATACAAAACCTCAAAAATCATAAATTAGATTCTCACACACGAAACCCTAAAATTCTCCATTTTATTCCTTTACTCATGAATCAATGGAATACTTAGGTCAACTCACATCCCTTAATCAACTTCTTTCTCCATCCTCCTTTTTCATCCTTTCTCCCACATACAGTCATATCAACATCCTCACATGCATGTCTTACAGGGTCATACACAAATATTACACATGCCATACGAAAACATACTTCAACTCCACGTCATATCATATACGGCATAATTAATAATCATAAACATAGAATGCATAGCATATGAATCACACAGTGCACATTAGCACATAAAAGGCCTTAGCACCCCTTACCTGAAACGACACCGGTCTTGGAGCACGTTCCTACGCCTCCTTAGGGCTTAGACCAAATAATAACATATGAATAAAATAACCTTAACAAAATTCTAACTTTGCTAAAGACATAAAAATAATAGAGATATTATAAACCTTGGTAATGTAGGGTTAAATATTTTACCCTAATGATAATAATGATACTAATATAATAATATCAAAATTAATAAAATTATATCAATGAGAATATAAATAATAATAATAATAATAATAATAATATCATATAAGTTTTCAAATAACTAATGACTTACCATTTATTTAATATTAATAATAAAATTAATGACATATATAATAGTATTAAAATAATAAAGATACTGATAATATTATCATCAATAGTTATAAGAACAATAGAAACAATAATACTAAAATAAATAAGTGCAAATGTTAATACAAAATTAGGGCCTAATATTTTCCAGAATAATTAATAAAATGATAATAATAAATATTTATTCTAATAATTATAATATTAATAATAATAAGAAGAAGAATGATAATAATCCCATAGTAATTCAATTAATAACTTAAAATTCAAAACTATCAATAATATTGTTTTATTACCACTCTCCACCCTGCAAGTACAATTCAGAATAAAATTTCTCATTAATTAATAATAAAACATATTAAGAATATAAATATTAAGAATAATAATAATGGTAATTATATGCAAATAATTGAAATAAATTAAATCAAGGCATATACTAATATGGAAAGTGGTTGAGAGGGTCTAGAGTTAAACCTTAAGCTGGTGGGGATAGGTGGCACCGGCGGTGGTTGACGATGGCCGGAAAAATAGAAGAAAAGAGGGAAAGATGAATGTTGGGAAAAAGATAGGGAGAATTGAGGTGATATAAGAGGTTTTTATTGTTGCCCAAGAGGAGAGGGACAAAATGATGGTGGTGGTGCAGCTAAAGGTGGCAGCGCACGGCGGTGGAAGGCGGTTTAAGGCTTCGGGGTCAAAATTCCGGCGAGAACGAGCATCCAACTTGGCACGTCTATGGAGGCTCGTGCAAGAAGAATCGAGAGGTAAAAATAGTTTGGTTAACTAGAGGAATTTTCAGGGAAGAGAATGGAATGTTTCGGTGGCGCTGAGGTTGGCTGAAGGCGGCGGAACAGACGTCTGAAGTTGGGGTGGCGGCAGCTCGGGCCGAGGGTTTCGGGGAAGAAAAACTCTAAAAACTCCTATAACAAGGCTATTTATAGATGGTGGATGGGATAATTAGGGGCTGGAGGTCGACATGGAAGTGTTAAATGCAAGAATTTGGGTGGCCGGTGGCAGAAAATGGTCGGGCACCGTTTGGTTGGGTTCGAAGTTTTCGCGACGTTGGGGAGAGGAAACGAGCGAGGGATAACGTCAAATAATTATGCCAATTTATTTCTGGAGTTAAGAGGAAGGCAATGAGACAATAAACGGCCGGTATTATTGACCGTAACCGGAGATGCCATTGACGGGGTCGAAGGTGCAGCAGCGTCGACGGAGGAGGAAGGAGGAAGAAGGGAGAAGGAAGGGAGGCGGCCGGTCGGCCGGGGAAAGAAAGAAAAAGGGGAGACCCGGGCCGGTTCGCGCGCGGTCGAGGAGGCGTTAAATGAAACGACGAGCTTCAGCTTAAAATAAGTTAAAACGCGGCGCGGAATGGGGCGGAAGGAGGGCGACGGGCGCGAGGGGTAACGGATTAAATGGAACGACGAGTTTCGGCGACAAGCGGAACAAAACGCGGCGTTGAGTTGGCAGAAGAAACAGCCGCGCGGGCTGGGCCGAAGAAGGAAGAAGAAAAGAAAAGAAGAACTGGGCCGCGAGCTGGCCCAGTTCGGCGAGAAGAATAGGAAAAAGAAAAAGAAAGAAAAAGAAAAGGAAAAAGGAAGAAAGAAAAAGAAAAAGGGAAAAAGGAAAGGAGAAATAAAATAGGTTAGGCCCAATTAAATTAATCTAAATATTTAGGATATTTAAAAATAATAACATTTAAATAAAATAATATTTAAATCCCTTTTTAGGCTAAATTAGGATTTTTTAAAAGACTTTCCATAAATTCCATTTTAATTAGCAAAACACCCTAATTTTCTTCCATTAAATTATTTATAAAATTAATATTAATTTGAAACTATTTTCTCCTCATTATTTTAAATAAAATAATTTATTTAGTTAATTTCTAAAATACAAATCCTTAATTAGCTAAAATACCCAATTTCTCTTAATTAACACACTTATAAATTTATCCTTGATTTTTCCTAATTAATTTCCTTTTATTTTAATCAAAATAATTTATTTAATTAATCTTTATGATAAAATCTCTTTTAAATATAATATTTTAGATTAGAATTTTTCGGGGCATTTCACAACATCATTAAATATCCACCTTAATCTTAGTATTATAGGAAAATACCATAACACCTTAGCTAGTACCTTGTTCTTCTTGTATCGTGGTGCTCTGCGTTCAAGATTAGGACAACTATCTAAAGACACATTCTCATTACCAAATAAAATACAATAATTAGGATATGCATGTATCTTCTTTTAACTTATGCCTATAGAAGAAAGAATCTTCTTCACTTCATAGGTATGGTCAAGTAGAATGTTGTCATTAGAAAGCATATCCTTTACATGTGTTAATAATTTTTTGAAGATCTTATAACTCCATTGGTGACATGATTTTAAGTTATAAAACCTAAAGTAGCGAATAATCGAGCAATTTCTTATAATCACCATATAAAGGTTTCTCCAAGTCATTTAATAAATTCTTGAACATTTTGGATAATCCTGAACACTTTCCTCAACCTTTTGATTCATCTCCTCTAATGAATGTCCCTCATGGTTTTGAAATGATAATCCACTACTTTCCATCCTAATATCCTCATTATCATATTTAGACTCTATCTCACCATACCATATCCAACAAGTGTAACTTGTATCAATTCCATACACAAATAAATGATCTCTCAAATCATTAGAATTGTCATGCTAAATATAAGAACAACTCAAAAAGGATAAATTATTCCACTAGAGTCCCGAGAATGTTCAACTACAAACTTCATAACCACTCTTTCGTTATATTCTTTAAACATATGATTTGCAAACGTCCATTTGTGATCCATAGTTTTTCAATCTTGATGTATCCCATGTAAAAGTAATTATTACAAATCAATTCATTAATATGTTTAATAATTCATAAATTACTCATACTTGGAAAGAAAAAATCTCAAACTTATCATGATATTCTTTACACACACACACACATATATATATACAAATCATGAGAACACGTTACCAAAAAGATATCAATACTCAAACTTCTCATACTTAGAAATAATTTATATATACATATAAACATATATAGCAAAACATTATATAATGGTTTAAATTATAAAAGATATACATACTACGGGATTAAAGCAATAGCAATACTATATACATCAAAAGGTTGCTAAAGCCAAAACTCCTAACTAAAAAAACCTCATAACTGTAAAAATAAATCCCTTGGGAGCCTCACCAAGCTCAACTAATAACTATCACTCTCAAAGTCCACTCATCTCGATATGTCATTTTTTTCCCTATCATCATCAATAGAGAGTCTAGTTATGGATACTCTAGGATAACTGGGCTGGATACTTGGAGGTAAGCTATGATGAAACCTCCACTCATCATCAATCACTATCAGCTCTCTAAATATTTGATAATACTCTCTAGCAAACACGTCACCCTCAATAAATCTCGAGTGTGGTGCATTAATGTGGTGGACAAACCAATGCCAAAGAGTAGATATAGCCAATGACCATGGCTCTGTCTGAGGCGGTATCAAGAGTAGATGATACTATTTGAAAAGGAATAGGTCATAGGATTAGCCACTCATAGGAAACTAACTAAGCTCATTGTATAACCATATGACATGAGTTTGTAGATCATCTTATGCTGCCATGCATAGGTATGGTCGAGGCTATGTCATAGAAATAAGGAAAAACTCACTACCAACAAATGAGAACCAGTAAATCTTAAGATTAAGGTTGTTCTCAAAAGAATCTAAATTATTGAATACGTAAACTCTTCAACTAGCTAGATAAATCATAAATATACTCTACTATTTATTAACTAACTATGTAAAGCTAACAACATACCCACATAAGATACTCATCAAAAAACTTATAAACTTGAATTGATTTTTATTTATTTCTTAATTGACAAAAATGTGCCATTAAATATCAAGAAAAGATAAATTACCAAACATGCCCTTTCATTTTCTCCCATTAGATTTGTAAATTAGTTAAGTTAAATCAAAATTCCTCTTATTATACTCGACATGTTTAAAATAAGGACATAATCTTCAGTTATATACTTAACAAACTAGCTGAAAATCAACCTATTATAAAAAAATTTAAGCTTTGTATAGAAAAATCAAGTAGATATTAATACAATAATATATAGGTTAGGTATAACAATATGATATTATTAAAATTATAGTTGAGAATAATATATATAATAGTTTTTTATAAGAGAATATATTAATTATTATATCTAGTATAATAAACACTCAACCCTAACCCTAACCCTAATAAATTATAATAAAAACTAACCCTAAACCTAATAAATCCTAATTCTAAACCTAGCTATCTATAATTAAACCTTGATAAATCCTATATTATTATTATTATTATTATTATTATTATTATTATTATTATTATTATTATTATTATTATTATACATACTCGTTCCTCTCTATTTAATTTTTCACTTTTATATCTTTTTTATTTTCTATGTCTATTTAATCCTCATCAAATAAAAATCATTAACATGCATCTCTAATTGAAATTTTCATTTAATGATGTGCATGTCTAAAATTTATTTTCATTTAATTATATGACATTTCCTAACATCCTAGTGTCCTATACTTATTAATGAAAATGTATATATATAGTTTTTACAAGTGATATTACCAATATTTTTAAGTATTTTTTTTGTTAATTAAGCACTACATTAGTGTGTGTATATGTGTAAGGTCAGCAAACACACTAATGCATGTTAGTATATAACATTGACAAATTCAACAACGAACAACAATATTTTTCACTAACGCATCCAACAACATATTTTCAATACCAAACTACAAATTTTTAATAACAAACAATGTAACCTACATCAACATGCATGCATTTATATATATATATATAAGAAGAGAATAACATAGACAAGAAAAACCAAAACATATGTAAAAGGAGCCATGGGGAGCAAGAGAACTAATGGTGAGCAAGAGGATAGTGGCGACCACCAACGAATACAATAAAGCAGGAAGGACCAAGTGTAGATAAGATGCACATTAATGGTAGCACATGCAACTCCAAGAATGCCAGTAGTGAGGTGGTACAAGTGAACGAGTGGTTGCTCAGAGTTGATGGTGTGAAAGAGAATAAGTGGTGGTTGCTTGGAGTTAAGAGGACCTAGAGTGGCAGTGCATGGTTTAGTGGTGTGAGAGTTTGCAAGAGAATGAGAGTAAGAAAGGGAAGGTGTAGAAAAAGAGAGTCTAAAATTTTTGGCGTGAAATCAGAATAGAAAGAAATACACTATAAAAAAAAACACATTTTTAGCTACGATATTTTTGTTGCTAAAGATAGACAGTCACTACAAAAAATATATATCACAATGACATTTTTTTTTGTAGGGTCGTTGCGTGTCATGGCGTTGCAAAAAAATAAAGCAACAATAATGGTTGTTGCAAAAAAAGTAATTATATGCAACGTAAATTGTCATTGCAATGTATCACTTTACCTAACTACATGTGTTTATATATTGCAACGTTTTTTATCATCGCAAAATATTTATCATACTTCGGCAACAATTTATGTCATTATAAAAACCTGTAACTAGCAACGACTTTTATCGTTGAAAACAAATTAGTTGTAGTTTGGCAACAAATTATGTCATTGCTAAAGCTTGTTATTTGTAACAACAAAATTTGTTTAAAAAAAATAGCATATTATAACAACAAGATTTATGTTTTCAAAAACACATTAATTGGAATGGCTTTTGTCATTGTAAGAAATTATAAAATATTCCGAGTTAATATGACCACATAGGAGCCACCTGATAGCACTTGGAACCAAAATATTTCTAACAGCACAAGTCAAAACAATCACACGAGACCACTTGATAGCCAGCTAGGCCCACACAAACTACGATGACTATTGTGAAGCGCTTTAGGATTGATTCAGTAAGCCCATAGATTATCACGAGTCCTTTCCAAAATTTTCCAAGAGGGCTACCCATCCTAAAAATTGATTCACGGCAAACACACTTAACTATGAAATTCTTAAGATAGAATCACTAGATGGATGATATAATATGTTGATATAAATAGTCATATCAATCCTTATAATAGTTTACTTAATTTGGGGATATTACGCTTGATCATTACAAAAAATGCATAAATACAACAATAAAGTATTTACTAAAATTTGAACTTAAAACTTCAACAACCATCTTTATCGTTGCGAAAATATACAATTGTAATGACATGATAACTTGTTTGAATAATGTTATAATAAATGACCTGTGAAACCTCTAATCGATGTCCATAAATTATGTCATATACATATGTCCCGCTTAAATTAATATAAGCAAAATATATATTGCAAATAATTCATTGCATATATTGCAACGATAAATATCATTGCAAATAAACCATCACATATATTGCCATGAAAAATATCGTTACAAAACATATAAATGTCATTATATTAAAATAATATAAATATTTGCAACAACTATAGTTGTTGCAATAAATTCAATCAATATTTTGCAATAAAAAAAAGTTATCACAAAAACATGTTGCATGTTGCAACAAATAAATGTCATTGCAAATAAACCATCTCATGTATTGTAATGAAAATTATCATTGCAAAACATATAAATGTCACTATGTTAAAATAATCTAAATATTTGAAATAAGTATAGTCATTGCAATAAATTTAATCAATATTTTGCAACACAAAAAAGTCGTTGCAAAAAAGTTTTGTATATTGCAACAAAT
Source organism: Tamarix chinensis (assembly GCA_030549775.1). Taxonomy (NCBI): domain Eukaryota; kingdom Viridiplantae; phylum Streptophyta; class Magnoliopsida; order Caryophyllales; family Tamaricaceae; genus Tamarix; species Tamarix chinensis. Next base: position 91,965,053 of record CM060176.1, read on the forward strand.
AAATGTTATTGTAAATAAACTGTTTTATATATTACAACAGCAAATATCGTTGCAAATAAACCATTGCATATATTGCAATGACATTTTATATATTACAACAAATAAATATCGTTGTAAATAAACCATTGTATATATTGTAAAGGCAAATGTCGTTATAAATAAACCATTCCTTATATTGCAACAAAAAATGTCATTGAAAAATATATAAATGTTATTACATTAAAATAATCTAAATATTTGCAACAATTATAGTCGTTGCAATAGATTCAATCAATATTTTACAATAAAAAAAAAGCCATTGCAAAAATGTTTTGTATATTACAACAAATAAATGTCGTTGTAAATAAGCCATTGCATATATTGCAACGATAAATGTCATTATAAATAAACCATCTCATATATTACAAAGAAAATTTTCATTGCAAAACATATAAATGTCACTATCTAAATATTTGCAACAAGTATAGTCGTTGTAATAAATTCAATCAATATTTTATAACAAAAAAATTAATTGAAAAAATATTTTGTATATTACAACATATAAATGTCGCTATAAATAAACTATTACATACATTACAATGACAAATGTCATTACAAAATAATTCCTAATAATCACCAAATGTATAAATTATTTTTGGCAACAACTTTTTATAAGGTTATAAAATTGTCGTTGCTAAAAGACATTTTTCATAACAACAAAGTGTTATCATTACAAAAGTGTTGTTGTTATAAAAGAGTTTATTTGTAGTAATAAGAGACTGAAGATTGATGTTTTAATAATGGTTCTTACATAAACCCTTATTAAAAAAATCTTTTAATAATGGTTCTTCAAAGAATCGTTGTTAAAACATCTTTTAATAATAGTTATTATATGAACTGTTATTAAAACTCTATTTTTTTAGTACTTTTAATAACGGTTTTTATAGGAACTGTTATTAAAATATCTTTTAATAATATATATATATATATATACATATATATAGATTATTAAAATTACTGTATATAATTTTAGGGTGGAGGTTTTAATAACAGTTTTTAACTATAACTGTTATCAAAACATTCTAACTATCCCGTACATTAATTTTTACACGTTTGGCAATAGTTTTAAATTATCGTTATTAATGTGTCGTTATTATTTTTTCTTTTGGATAGTTGTGTTAGAGAATAAAAGATGGGCCAACTAAAAGGTGGGCAATTATGAGTGAAAGGATTGAGCAATAACAATCATTTTATCATATCATTTTTTTGTGTACTATAGTAATGTAAAAAAAAAATAATGATTATCAAATAAATCTTTGGTCAAATATTGGAGCTAACAATATCATCATCAAGAAGACTAAACATCTGAGATCGAGATTTTATATGACCTATGACATTTGAAACTATGATCTGATACAATACAATAGTTGTTAGAATTTAAGCGGTCTTGAATTCAGGCCTATGAAGAATAAGAACTAGACAACATAGAAGATCGCGTCTAGATTTAATCCTTCACTGTATCTTTCTTGCTAAATATCTAAACATAAAAAATTAAGAAAAATATTAAGTTTTATCATAAATTAAATTACCAATAGCCAAAGTACGTCACCAGGTCTGTATAATGATATTATTTAATATATTTATCCAATTTTAAACGTATACGTGTGTTGTCAAATCTACCCTCATAATTTTGGTCTGAGAAAAGTGAGAATAATATATGTCTGTGCTTTGAATGGAGTAGTCAATACACGAACTATCTTCTGTTAAAATTTGGGAGAAAATACAAAGTAACCAAGGTTCGTGGGGAACATACTATTAAAGTAATTTCAAACAATAAAAAAATGTTAAAATATATATATCGAAAAATATAAACACATATAATTTCATTTTTTTTCTTTATTTAGCATATTATTTACCAAGAGGGTGCTTTCGCTAATTAATGAATGGATTTATGGAAACAGCAGATATATAAAGGAGAAAGGGTCGATACTCATTAATTAGCTATCTTATAAAAAGTTTGCTCTTCCATAACTATGCGATTTTATTTTCGTGAAGAAAGCTAATCTTTGGATACGATGCTTCTTGAATCCAAAATGCATCCGTAGAAGAAAATTGTCAACTCCTGGATACCGTTTGAGAGAAACAGGCTTTTGACTTCCTCTAACACTTGAGGAATATATTCCAAGTGGACAATAATTCTGGAGTGAAAGGAACAAATATATACGGAATGATAAGGACGGAATATTTGGGTCGTGATTTGCGCATCACAAGTCCCACCCCCCCCTCCTCCAAAAAAATCTGCTCTTATAAATTAGAAGGTTTTGCATAGCCAAAAATGAGCGGCCCATGGAAACAAATCATTACGTTTCTTCGGAGTTAAGGAGGATGGCTGATATGAAGAAAAGAGCTGAGTGTTTGGTAGCCAAGGATGACTTGCCTGTTCTTAGCATTGCATGTGAAGAAGTCTATTGCATGAATTGCTAAAGCTTTCCTACTAGTGCTACTATTACTACGTCGATGTAGGCCAACTACAGGCAGTCTCCTTGGCTATCTTGACAGGCTTTTATCTATCATGTTAGGCTTCATTTCCTTTTATATTCTAAAGATAAGAACACTTTGATCGATTATAACATGCACTCTGGGAAAAGTCGTGAAGAGAGAAGTCTTACATGAAGAGACGGGTTATAGCTTGGTAGCCAAGGATGACTTGCCTGCTCCGTTCATGCAGTGCATGTGAAAACTTTCTATACACATAATGTAGGTAGTCAGGCAGTCTCCGTGGCTATCTTGATGGTCCCTTCCCTTTCATGCTAAACCTTACTCTTCTTGCCCTTCACTCTTATTGAAGCGTCCTATATGAATGGCATCCTATTATATGGACCCTATTACTGCTATATGCATCCTTTTATGCTAGACCTTCTTATTATTGTTTCAGATTGTATAACATTGTCAAATTCAGCGGTCAATGTATCGCCATTTTTTATTTCCTTTTTACTATACAGTATTTTTATTAAGTCGAAAGAATTTGTGGATTGGCTTAGCAATTATAAAATAACATATTTCCTACTTAGCAGTAAAATTAGTTTAGTCAATATATATAATTGTAATAGTCTAAAAATAAAATCAGTTTATGTAATCTTGGGTTTTAGATAATAATATAATCCATTTATTAGTAGTGTCTTGACAAGCAAATATATAACTATTTTATAGAGAGAAATATATCTTTATTAAATATATACACTATGATTTTTTTATTAGAGAGAGAGAGAGAGAGTTTTGTTGTTAGAGTCTACTTTTTCACTCTATTTAGAAAATAAATTTGCTATAGACTATATATGAGTTTTCAAAAATTATGATTGAAAAAAAAACCCGGTGAAGGTCATAATGCTCATTGAAATGCTCACACTATACATAATATCCTATTTTCATAAAATCATGATTCAAAATTCATAAGAGAAAATTATTATTTTATGTGGATTAAATTAGGTTAAATGCCTTGATTTATTATCAATAAATTGATCTTATTTCTTCTTTTTATTTTTGGAGGGGTTATATATATATATAATAGAATTAGGTATGGCAATCAAACCATCCAAATAAGGGGTCATCTAGTGTACAAACAAAAGGAATGAATTTTTAACATTAGGCAAGGAAGTCGTATGGTTGGGAGTGCTCAATGATCAACCAATCTTATTCTCAACATTATTTAATTGTAGTTTTTATTTTAAAACTGGCTCAAATGGTATCAAAAGTTAGATATCATTTTATAATTGTGATGGAAATCATTTTTGAGATAGTTCCTTAAACTCTTGTAACTTTTACAATTATTTTACATTATATATTTTTCTTTCATTAAAGCTTGTAAATATTCATTCGAGCCCTAAGGGCTTGATAAGCTCAATTTCCAACCATCTTTGACCTTTTAACTAGGCCATAGTGTCAAAATGAGCCAAAGGCTCATTGAAAATACCACATTATGATCCATGTTGAAACTAATCAAAGTTAAATATTGTTTAGTCTAATCCTTGAGAGTCTATGCCAAACATGACACACTTTCTCCTCCTCTTAACCACATAGAATCAACCTCCCTAAATGGGAACACCTTGTTTTATTTATATTTTTCCTTAATACTTGAAAAGTCTTCATTTACACTATGCAAAAACCCCTCCAAACTTGAGGATCTTCATCCTTCATTGAAGAGGAAGACTCGTCGGAGAATGTCGAGCCACCCCACAACACAAAATAATGTAAATAAGGGGAAGAATGACAAATATGACTACTTGATGGTACATATAAACAAATTTACATTACAAGGAAAAATAAGAGACAACAAGACCAATTATCCATAATTCAAGAGGAGCTCTCCAACCATGTGGAGACATGAAGTCAAAGAGGATGAGGCATGAGGAGAATGAATTTCATGTGTGAACATTACATGCCACCTCTTTTGCATAACTGAGTTGAAGAAGAAGAAGAAGAAGAAGAAGAAGAAAGTGTAGAATATAATTTGAGGCATGGATGGTTAAAAAGGAAGGCTTATGATGATTGGGAGAAGGGTATTGAGTTAATCTTCCTAAATTTGAAGGTAACAAGAACTCCCCCCCCAAATGTTTATTTAGAGTTGAAACACATAATGGAGGTAATCTCTGCATTTAAAGAGCTTGATTAAGAAAGTAAGTGTAAGCTAGAAACTATGAAATCAAAAAAACTTTTTAAGACATAGTTTAAAAACATAAAGAAGGCTTAGGAAAGAGGGGGAAAAGAGAAGATTATATGATGGGAGAATTTAAAAAAACATTTGAAGAGGAAGTTTTTCTTAAGAAAGTTTGAGCAATATAACTTCATTAAGATGGGATCACTCAAGTAAGGGTTTTTGAATTTAGAAGAGTGTATTAGAGAATTTGAGAGGCTAGCTCTATTTTGTGAAGCCCAAGAAAAGAAGGAACAAACTTGTGTAAGGTTCCTTGGAAGCTGTAATTTGAACATGAGAGAGAAGGTGGAAGTATGCAATTACAACACCTTAGAAGTGCTACTGAAATTTGTTGCAAAATTTAAGAATCAATTAAAGTATGATAAGGTAACTTCCAAGCCCTATTTAAGTAGAGGCTCAACTTTGTAAAGAAAGGAGGTAAGGGATGAACTAAGAATGGAAATGAGAAGATGTGGAAGAGAAGGCCATAAGGTAGGGTTCACAGTCTAGAGGTTATGGACACTTTGCTAAAGACTATCTTAGTTAAGAGGCTTTGAATATGAGAGAGAATTTAAGTATGAAGCCACATAATTATGGTGAGTATGAGTTGGAGGATGATAAGAGTGTCGGTGTATAAAATGCTCATAATATACCCCCTAAATTTACTACTTGAAATTTTATTTTAGCAAAATTAATTATTTAAGCTATTGGGTGTTACTGCCACATTTAATAGAGAGAGAGGTATGACCAATGCCTAACCCATATCAGATGTAAGGGTAAAACTAACTTAGATGCAAGTATTAAGTATAGTCAACACTTAATCTAAGGTTGATGAAAAACTAATAGAGCTCACCATGATTATAAAAGAGATAAAATTAAATAAAATATGAAATGTTTTATAATACTTGATGTCCCTAAAGGCAATAAAAAGAACAAAAGAAAAAGGCTACAACCTAAATAAGGGACAATAAATGGCATCACAATATCATGACCCAAACAAAAGTTACCACCAAAAATTATAATTTCTTATTTGCCCATTGAGTAAGTAGGGGCTCATGATAATAAATATGTAGAAGTTAACATAATAAATCCTAGTGTAAGCACATTAAAGATTGCATATGATAGCAAAATAGCACTATCATGCTATAATTTATACCATACTAGGTGTCACGTGCTCATCACATCAAATTCAACAATAGAACACCCACATGATGAAAGAAATATTGTAACACCATCAGTTTAAAACCAAAACGCTTGAAGTATTTGTGAAAGATATATAGGATAAGGGTTTTGTGACCACAAATAATATAAGTAGGTACTAATATCCTACTTACAATAACTACTAAGCCTAAAATTATGGTATGAAATCACATTGAAGTTATTTATTAACTCAAATCAATAAGAAATATTAATGTCTAAATAGATAAATGAAAATCAAACTAATCAAACCAACTAAAGGAAAAAATGGTCGCTATACTTAAAACCATAAAAAATGTCTACAAAAAAATGATAAATACATCTCTAAAAATTTCCATGACTCTCATTCTTCCTCACCATACATGTCATCAACACTTTGAGTGGGTTCATATTTAAATTCCACTAGCTTATTTGCTCACCATGTACATCATGGATTATCATAACTTCATCTAAAACTCCTAACAAGTAATTTAGAGGATCAACTAAGTAACACATAAGTGCAAATAAATAATATTATATTTTCATACTTTTATATACATATAACTCACAAAAAAACATGCTTAATAGAAAGAATATCCCTGTATAACTCCTATGTGTTGTGGATTCCATAGGAAAGATTATGGTTTTGGTTATTATTGCTGATGATGAAACCACATTGTTTAACTATGTTTATAATTAATTAACCTTGTTAAGTGTAGAAACAAATCATTAAAAGAACTAGAAATAAAAAAGAACCAAAATGGGATAATCCCTACCACCATAACTAATGGTAGGACGAAAAAAGTCTAAATAATTTAAAAAAAAAACAATACCTCTAAATTACTATAGATTTAGTGATCAGCACGATAGTATGCCATAGATAAGACTAATAAGAAGAAATATAATAAAGTGGTGTAGATAGAGGCATTAGTGATTAAAATATCAAGATATCAGGGAGTAATACATCTACAATAACATTTAGAGCATGATGAGATAAAATATTGGTTCCTAAATTCTCTTTTATTTTCTTTTTTCTGACATGGAAATGAAGGCATGCATGTACATGAGATGAATTAGCAAGGCCCATGATATATAGATATTTATAAACTTATATTTTGTTGAGGGAAAAAATCAAAAGGTTGTTTTTTCCCCTCACAAAATTAAACCAAATTATAGATATATGAATTGTGACATCTCAGTCTCCTTATATCTTAATCTCTTTAGATTAATGATCATGGGTACTTAAAGTTTGGTATTACACTTGAAGGATAAGTTGGATTCATGTGTTATTCAGATTTTTATAGACATTTAGGGTTAGGAGACTCATTATCTTTTCCCATTTCATTTACATTATTTCCAAACGAAAAGTTATTGTTACATCTTACAACTAGCTAGTTAATAAGATCTATTAGAATAAGTATATTAGTAAATAAATTTAATATTATTGGGTAAACATATTACAATCTTATATTAGTCAAATCCTATCACAGACTTTTTAATAACAAACTAACCAATTATTCGATTACTATATATGAATAAGAAAAATAATTAAAATTTAATCCTCATTACTACTACTATTATTACTTTAAAATTAAAGGATATTACAAATATATACTTAGGATATCCTAAAAGGGAGCCTCAATGGTCGTATATAGCCATATCCAAAAATAACCATAATACCATTTATAAACATAAAGATTAATATACTAAGGCAATTACCAATTCCATTAAGCAAAATGTGTAGTCCATGGAAGCAACTACGAAACCAACATACCATGTTCAAGTGTTGCACAAAGTTAACTATCAAACCAACATGCCAAATCTAAGTAGTGCACAAAGGTAACTACAAAACCAACATACCAAATTTATACAGTGCATAGAGACAATTAACTAGGGATGGAAATTTTTCCAAAGGGTTCAGGGACCCATTGGGGATTTGTTGTTAGGGTTTGGGTTCGGGTAGAGAATTCGGAGATCGGGTTTGTGTTTGGGGATTCTTAAGGAGGATTTTTTTGGGGATAGGGTGAGGACGGGTTTGGGGTGCCCATCCCCGAACCCGTCCAAAATTTTTTATATATATATTTTTATATTTATATATATAATTCATTAATATATATATATATATATATATATATATATAATATAAATGAAAAATATAATATAAAAAAAATAGTTTGAGGATTGGGGATTGGGTATAAAGTTGGGTTTGGATGGTTGGGTTCAGTTTTAAGAACAGATGATAAATCAGGGATGAGAAACAGATCAGGGATCTGGTCGGGTTTAGGGATTATTTTCCTTATCGGGTTCAGAGATGTGATGGGGTCCCCACCCCCGACCCACCCTGTTGCCATCGCTACAACTAAAAAACTGACATAACAAATGAAATTCAAGTAAATCACCACACATGATTTACTTCCATTTTAGTTTACCCAAGGGGTTACAAATTAACATGAACATGTAAAAATTTTAATAGTCATATTAGATCGCTCAAGCAACACAATATCCTCTAACCTTACAACTCAAAGACCAATAAATTATACCAATAATAGTAGTACACCAAGACAATATAGTGCCCTCTAATCTTACAACACCTAATCTTTAGGTAGGCATACCCTACAAGAAGTCCCAAGATATTATTAGAGTATACTAAAACCTTATTTATAATACCAAGGTACCCTATAAACCACCAAATAAATCAATGATTTCTACATCATTTCTACTGTAGTTAACCCTAAAGAGTAAATAATTTCCAATCTTGAGAACTTTAAGTTTAAATATTAATATCTTCTTAGTGTGACCACAAACCACAAATATGATATATAAAATAATAATTCCATATTTTACTTTCTTTCCTTAATTCCATTTATTCATGTTAACGTTAGGTAAAGGGTCAATATTAAGGTTAGCCTACAATTCCACTAAGGCCATCATATTTCCATTTATCTAACACATAGGCCTATCAAATTGAATGACCAAAGTACCCTAAAGGTTAAATTGGGCTATTTATATTAATTTTAATATCAAACTAAATAAAATCAAAAGAGGCTAGTTAACATAACTTTTCAATTATGCCCTAAACTATGTTTAAGACTACATACACATAAAACCTTAAATATGCATATCTAACATACCATATTTAACATGATTTTCATACTCAACATATGATAACACATAAACTGCATACTTGCTAGAAAGTTACAAATGTTATTTAAAATGATGAAAATGCTCCATAGAGGACATAAACTTAACTGTAGCATTTTTGTGCATAATCATGAACAAGTGTAAACATATCATATATGAAGCTTTAAGTAAAGTATGTAAGAACTCTAATAGAAGGCTTAAAATGCCAAAATACCTTGGCAAGGGAAAGGATAACTTTAAATCAGCCACCCTAATAAAACATGATAATTATTTCACCATAAACAATCATATTCTAGCATGTTATTATAAATATATGTATATATATATATATATATATATATATATATATTCAAATATGGAAATTTAATATGCTCTTAAATAGAATTTCATGGTCATATAGTAAGAAAATAATAATAATCATATATGGTGCATTCATATATTTTATAAACTTACATGAAAGATATTAAAACCTAGTATAACATAAAAAACCCTAAACTTATTTCCACATAATTTTCATATATTTATTAAGAGTATATAGGTTACCTACTTTTTAAGCTAATTATTAGATGAAAAAAAACAATAAACCACTAGGTCCTTTAGTCTCTATCTAATCTTCTTTCTTTGTTTAATAATGAGTGGAACACAAAAAGGAAATGAGAGAATTGAAAAACTTTAAGTTTTCCCTTAATCTAACACTATGACACTTAAGGAACTATATTGAGGCTAAATAAAGGATTAGAGGAATATGATTAATAAAGAAGAAAATGAAGAGCAATGGTTGGGGAGGTTTATTTTCTTACAGCAAGAACAAGGGGGAATTGTTCTTTAACACTTAGGTAAACCTTAAAGAGAATTAATGGGAGAGATCACCAAGCACAAAGGTATATTAAATAAAAATGTAGAGTTATAGGGGGAAAATGGAGTGAATGAGGATCAAACATCACTAAAGTGGGGAGAGAAAGAGAGAGAGAGAGAGAGAGATAACAAGGTTGCTCAACCAATACTTGAATGAAACAACTAAGTGAGAGTAGAAGGTGTAAAAGTGTTGCTTAAAAATAAGGTGAGAGAACACAAGGCTAGATTTCTCATTAGATAGGGATGTATAAGTAACAATTTAATCTAAGGTGAGAAGAAGGTTTAGGGAATAACCCAAAAATTCAAAGGGTTTAACCATAAAATTTAAAATATATTGAAAAACTATGAAAATAATATTTTACTAACATTTGTTGAGCTCTAATCATTTTCTCAACCTCCCTAGTGAATCGTTCTCTACATCAACACTTGATTGTTTGGTGTATAAACCCTAGTCACCCATTGATCCTAAAAATATTTATTTCCTACCATTTAACCTAATTAATTTAATCCATGTTCACCAAATAGAAACATACATAAATTTTTATATCTACCACACATTATCCACCTATAATTTCAATGATCAAGTTTACATTACATAATAAGTTCCAATTATAATATGAATTATATGATATCAAAAATAGGGTATTATAGTGCTTATAGAAAAGATAAACAAGAGTTTTGATTTACTTAAAGAGTTTTACAAGTGTTTCTATGGTCTTTCACAGTCTAAAAGAGATAAAAATTATTAATATGAAGTGTAAGGTAGGTGAAATACCCCATCTTTTTGGAAGTATTGTTCAATGAGAAGTTTAAATGTTTACTTAAATTTGATAATGTTTGATTTTGATTTAGAACTATAAATGAGTTTAAGGAAAAGTTGGATTTGAATAAGTTTTGGTGATTAAATAAAATGAGATTTTAGGAAAACTAATCAATAGGTTCTATGAACCAATCAACTAGTTTTTTCATTTCAACTAAAAGGATTTTGCTTGCACAAATTGATTAAATGGTTTGGGGAATTGATTTATTGGTAAGCCAAAATGATTGACTTCTTTTTTGAGCTGAGTACATATTTTAAGCTTTATTTTTGTGGGAAAACTCCTTATACAAAAATCTAACCTTGATAATCCCATTATAAGTTGTTCTTTAGATATTATTAACCTTTCTTATCATATATGTGATTCAAGCTTTTACCTAAAACTAATATAAGGTTTTAATTTGGACAATTGAGGGGGAGGGTGACCTCAGCTATGTATTCTTCCACCTCTCTCCTCTACACACTTTAAAAATCATTACTTGAATCCCTAAACCTATCTCTATTAGTTGGGAGATTCATTTTATGCTGATCGTTTATTTTTCTTATGTTTGATATTTCTAAGTGAATTTAACCTATATTTTTTCAAAAAATCATTATTTCAGCTTTGGAAAGGAGATTAGCCTATCTTTAATGAAATCCTCTTGTTCATCTTATATTATAATGTTAGAAATTATGGTTTTTAGATATGAACATAACCACACTCTTTCTTGTACATATTTTTTTGCCATAAACATCCACTCAATCCATTCACTATTTTTTCAGCCATTAAAATGTTCTACCTCTTTATCATTGTGTTACTTTTTCCCCAATTTGAGCTTAGTTTATGTTCCCTTCCACTCTTTTGATTCCTTCTTCTAGTTGCTTCTTGTTTATATTTAAGTAAGTGAGGGTTAGATTTAGGAGGAGGTTGAGTTTCTCTTTCATCCTATTCCCTCTATTTTTCTATTAGGTTTAGTAAGTTACTTTCTTCTAATTTGAATTCTGATTTATGAAACTATTATTTGAATTAATGAATCTTTAAATTATTTTTTAGGGTTTAGAAGTTGAAAATCTTCTAAGTTGAGTTTTCCTATTTGTAAAAAAGTTTTACTTGCACCAAGTCATTCTTACCTTTGAAATGTGATCTACTTAATCATGTGATCGATGTGGTATATCTTTTAAAGTCTTAATTATATAACATTGAATTAGAATTTAGTTTCAGATTGATTCATGTTGATTAAGCTATGAATCTTGAGAAAAATGCATGTTTTTGGAAATTTAAGGTATTTTGATTAATTATGAAGCTATGATGCCATAATATGGTTGGGTTTGGATGTGGTAGAATTTTTTATGGTGATTTTCATGAAGAATGTTTGTTCTTTACTATTTGGGGCAAAACCAATTGACTATTTTGGATAAATTTATTGACTAATCCTTAAACAACAATTAGTTGGATCAAGTCATTGGATTAGTAGATCTGTGGCAATTTTAGTTTGTTCTTAAATTAAGACCATTATCTGGTTGGGTAAGATCAATAGATTGATCTTTGAAAAGTTGATTGTTTTAGCCAAACCAATTGCTTGGTTGGCCCATACTAATTGATTAGTTCACCAAAGTTTTGTGATTTTGATCTTTTAACATGGACATACCTTAACACTATGCCTAATGATGCTATATGATTGTTTAAAGACTGAAATACCTCTATTAACATAAATAAATAATAAAATGGATGGATTTAATGGATCATAATTTATAGCATATTCAATGAGTGTTGAAAGTGTTTTAATAGGTAAACTTGAATAAGTACTTGATAGCTTTAAAGGGGTAATACAAGTCAGACTTTGGCCTTAAATGGAATAATTTAAGGGATTAGGTAAATATTGAGTACGCATTAATGGAAATCCTATACGTGGTAGGGTAATGGTAGTTTTAAAGATGGGATAAGTATGTGAATGCCTTGCTTGAATTTTGTATGAGCCTTTTATTGTAATACCCCATATTTTTAGAAAATATAGAACGAGAATTTTGCCAATTTCTTTTGCATTTGATTTTGATTTGATGTTATGATTTGATTTTCAGCAAAGTTTGTTTGTAATAAGGTTGAAAAAGAGAGTTTATTGAGTTCTTCAAGAAAACTAATCAACTGGTTTGTCATTTCGGCAAAATAATTTTTCTCGACTAAAATAATTAACTATTTGGGGAAATAGATCAACTAGTTTATCGAAAATTCAATTTGTAATCCCTAATTAATCAACTAGTTTATGAATCTTGGCATATTTTTTGAATTTATTTTCTAAAAAATTTTCTTATATTGAAATTGAACCTTATCAACACTTGCTAAATTATCCATAATAGATTCTTAACCATTTTTGTAATGTATTTAACCTAAATTATTGCCTCAAATTAATCTAGAGGTCGATTGTTATAAATAAAGGGAGAGATTAACTCAACCATGTCTTCTTCCACCTCTCTCATTGACATATTTCTGAGATTAATGCTTCGATTTCAAACATGATTCATTGCAGCTAGAAAATTCCTTCCATGTTGACCTTCCATTACCTTTGTTTTAAATTTTATTTCTTGCCCAATGGACCTACATTCCCTAAAAACACCATTTGAGCTCTAGAATATAGGTTAGCATAACTTAGATAAATTTACATGTTTAGCTCCAATTAAAAAGCTATTTTCTAAGGTTTTTGAGTTTTTATTGAACCCTTTGTTATTCCTCTTAATTGGTTGGCTATAAATAACCCAAATCATCCCTTTTTAGCACCTTTATTTTAGCCGCATAAATCCTTAACTCCTTGCATTCACCTTTCCTCTTTTCTACACTTTGAACCTTATAATTGATTTCCTAGCACTCTTCTAATCCTATCTCTAGCTTTCTCTTATCATATTTATTAGGAAAGGACGAATTAGATTTGGGAAAAAGATTGAGTTGTTTAGTTGAGCATTTACTTCTTTTCCCTTATGTTTTAAATTAAAAATTATTATGATTTTGTACAAATTTCTAAGTTTATGATTTATTATTAAGGTTTTAAAAGTTGAGTTTTTAAGAGATTAAAATTTTTGGTTTAAGGGACTTTTACTTGCATCAACTAAGTGATTCTTGCTTATAAAATGATTTATGAGTATTTGTGCATTATATGATTTCCTTTAAGTTGATTATGTATGTTGGCATGATTGTATATAACTTGCATAAGTTAATTGGATGGATAGATTTTATACATTGAGTAGAAAGCATGAAACTAATAAAAATAGGATATGATGATTTAATGTCAAGATATGCATGTTAATTTAGTTAAATATGTGGTAAACTATGTAGATATATGTTCTGATGTGGTAAGGATGATTTATAATTATAAATTAGCATGAAAATAATGTTTCAATGATTTTGTAGAGCAAATTGATTGAATGGCTCCTAGAAAAGTAAAGTGGTTGACCCAGGTCATTGACTATTAAGCATATAGAGACCTTGGTCTTTATTGGAATGATAATTATGGTAAAGTCTTCGAGGAGTTGAAGAAAAATTTAACTTTATCCCTAGTGCTCACATGCAAAGAGGGTTTGATTGTTTTGAGGTGTACAATGATGCTTCCAATCATTGGATAGGTTATGTGCTAATGTAACATGGAAATGGTAGTGGCTTATGTTTCTCAAAAACTAAGGCTGCATGAAAAGAACTACCTAATGTATGACTTAGAACATGTTGTGGTAGTGATTGCACGTAAGATCAGAAGGTATTATCTCTATGGAGTTTAGTGTAAATTCCACACTTACCATAAGTGCCTCAAGCACATATTCACCCAATAAAAGTTGAACCTCAGATAATGCCGATAATTAGAATTTTTCAAGGATTATAACCTAAAATTGACCTACCAAGAGGGTAATTATAATGTGGTGGCAGATATAATTAGCTAAAAGACATCACATTCCTTAAGCATGATCATATTGTTAGGTCATTTGTGATAAGAAATTAGGATGTTAGAGATTGAAATGATGACCATTGGATTTCTAGAGGGAAGAATGAGTGCACTCACAATCAAAACTTTAATATTGAGGATATCTGAGCTAATCAAGTTAGTGATGTTAAGCTTGAGAAAATTTAAACTGGTATTATAGAAGGTGGAGTTAAAGGATTTGATGAAATGCCCCAAAAATTCTAATTTTATTAATTATTGATAAATAAGATTTTATTAGGAAAATTAATTAAATTAATTATTTTTTATTAAAATAAAAATGAATTAATTAGATCAAATCAAGAAGAAATTTATAAGTATTTTATTTAGGAGAAATCGGAGTATTTTAACTAATTAAGGATTTTAATTTCAAAAATAATTAAATAAATTATTTTATTTAAAAGAAGAAGAAAAAAATAGTTCCAAATTAATATGAATTTTATAAATAATTTAATTGAAGAAAATTAGGGTGTTTTTCTAATTAAAATGAAATTTATGAAAAACCTTTTAAAAATCCTAAATTAGCTTAAAAAGATATTTAAATATTATTTTATTTTAAATACTATTATTTTTAAATATCCCAAATATTCAAATTAATTTAATTAACCCAACCCTCCTATTTTTCTTTTATGTTTCCCCTTTTTCCTTTTCCTTTCTTTTCTTCCTTTTTTCTTTTCTTTTCCTCTCCTTTTCCCTATTTGGGCCTGCCCTCTCCCGCGGTCTAGTTCCCCCTCCCTCCTTCCTTTCCTTCAGCACGACCTAGCCCACACGACCGGTGCCTCCTTCTTTCTCCCAACCTAGCATTTTTTCCCCTGGATGTTGTGTTTTACCTTCCCCCCCCATTTTAATGATAGCCGCCTAGCTGGTCTCCTCTTCTTTCCTTTTTTTCTTTTCTACCCCCAACCGCCGGTCCAACCCCCCTTCTTCCTTCTTATTCCCTCCTCCTTCCCCGAGGCTGCTGACCTGCATCTACACTACCTGTCCCTGGTTTTTTGTCGTTGGTTACACCCCTTTGACCAGCCATTTTCCTCCCTTTTCTCTTTCCCTTAATTCAGAAACCACATAGACCAATCAACCTCCCATTTCTTGCGCAATTTTCCTCTCTTTCCTAAGCATAATCCCTGCCCCAAAATTTACTGTTGCTGGCCAACCATAGCCACCGGTGACCCTAACCAGACTTGCCTTACCCCATAGCCAACCCACAAAACCCTAACCTCCCTTCTTTTCTCTATAAATACCCCCATAATCTACCCTTTATCGAGTTTTGATCTCCCTCCCAAATCATCCACCTTGTGAGCTGCCACCACTTTAGACGCCATTTTTGCCGCCTCCGACCAACTATACCACCATCTCTACCTAGCCAACTCATCCTTGCACCACCCTCTAACTAACTATGCCTCCCTTCTTCCTCGATTCTCCCTAAACAAGCCACCCTGGCTATGCAAAGTTTGCTTCCCAAGGAGCCCTTCCCTTCATCTTCGTCGGCCTTCAAACCACCATTAGCCACCACTTCTCCCGCTTTCGTCACTCCTTTCACCTCTCAAATTATTCTGCAAATCCTCCTCTACCTTCCCCTACCTTTCTTTTCTTATCCCTTCCTCTCCTCCTCTCTTTCTCTCCTTCTTCCCCATTCAGCCACAACCACTATGTCGTGTGCCGCCACCTTTAGCTGTGCCACCACCCTTATTTTTTTCCTCTCCGTTTGGAAAACTCTATACACCCCAACTCCCACCTTTATTCTACCTCTCCTTTTCCCAGCATTCAACTTTTCCCCTTTTCTTCTCTTTTACCGGCCACCGCCACCACCGCCGTGTACCACCACCGGTGCTACCCCTCACCACCAACCTAAGGTTGAACCCTACACCTTCTCAACCATTTTACCCTATTTTTACAAGCCTTAATCTACTTTATTTCGTTTATTTGAAATATATTATTATTATTATTATTATTATTATTTCTTTTATTATTATTATTAATGATTTTATTATTATTTCTAGTGAGGGCCGAAGCCCTATTATATATTTTTTTTATTCTTATTATTGCTACTATCTTTATTATTAATATTAATATGTTGTTTTTGTTGTTGTTATTGTTATTATTATTATTATTTTCATTATTAGTATTATTAATCTATATAGGGCTGAAACCCTATTATGCCTATTTTGAATTATAGTAGTGCTATTATAAATATCAAGTCTTATTATTATTAATATTATCATTATTTTTACCATTATCATTTCTTATTATTATTAGTGTTATTATTGTTATTATTATTATTTAATAATAATATTATTTTTCAATATAGGGTCAAAACCCTACTTCATTTTATCTTCGATTATTATCCTTACTATTATTACTATTATGATTATTAGCATTTTTTCAATATTATTATGGTTTTTATCATTATTATTATTACCATTTCATTATTATTATTAGTAGGTTCTCACTCGTGCGATGCACGGTGTATTAATATAAAACTATAAATTAATATTATAGTTTGACTATTTCAATATGTATAATAATAATAATCAATCAATATTAGTATAACATACCTCTACTAAAATAATAAGTAGATATATTATTGATAAAATTACATGATCATATTTTTTGAAATACTTCCTTAAACACAACATTTGTTGTAGAGTCATTTTTATCATTATTATCATCACATATAAGGATTTTCAAACCTCAACGATTTGTGACTCTAGAAACAGCAACGTATAATTGACCATGACTAAATACTAGATTTTTCAAAAAAATGCCAACGTTTGAAAGAGATTGACCTTGAATTTTATTGATTGTCATTGCATATGAAACAATCAATGGGAATTGTCTTTGATTGAATTTTAAAGGTAATATTGGAACAGACGAAGTTAGTGACATTCTTGGCAATAAAACATTATGGCCAGCATTGCTTCCTGATGTGAATTTTATGAATTTATATTTAAGTAATTTTGAAAATTGCTGTGAATTAATTACTTATAATTGTTTGTCTTATTTGTTGAATTAATAGGAGAATAATGCAGCATATGGATTATGTGGACTTGTACATAGTTGCTGAGAAGTGCAGAATATGTATTGGAGTGTACAGATTATGAAAATTTTTATGTTAATAATTTGTAATCCCATATGATGCATTCGCCGGTCGGAATGGGCTAATGGAAATTAGGACGGTTGTATAATCCGCCACCCGGTCCTTAATTTGGACTAGATGGATTATGGATTAATCAATCCTTAATAACCATGATTAGCTAAAGTTGTTATAGCTGATGGGAAATTAAGCTTTAAGCTTAATTATATTTGGGACATTTTGATAATTGGTTGAAGTTGGGCTGGTCGACACTTCATTTTTATGGCCCAAAATTTTGTATCACCCGTTCATGCAGGCCTGTATTGTTCCGTATGTATTTGTCGAGTACACGGTCTTTTGTGTACATATAAATAGGCCGAATACATTGTAATACGCATAACTTTGAGAGAAATAAAATCGGCTGATTCTTTTCGATCTCTCTCGCGACTTCTTCTCTCTCTTGGCGATTCTCTCATTCGCTTGTCTTCTCTGATTCTGTCTCGTTCTCACCTTGATCGATCTTGATCATTCACCTTCTAATTTCAGTTGCCATTGAATCAATTGTGCTTCTGAATCTTTGGGTCTTCCTTTGGAAAGTTTTCCTTAGGGTGTACCGGCGAAATCGAACGTTGCGCTCGACTAAATCTTTCGATCCTTTGCGAAACCCTAACCGGTTTCCATCATTTGGTATCAGAGCCTCGATTTTCTAGAGTGCTCATAGTTTTTGTATTACTGATTAAGTTTTCTTCATTTTTGTTGATTCGATTTCTGTGTTTCGCTAACCCTAGCTTGAGGTGTGAAATTTTAGGGTTTTGCAGCGACGAACTCAGTATCGATTCTTGTCGTTCTCAAACCGGCGATTAAAGCATTTTGGTCCACTATTTTGAAATTCTGAAGAAAAAACCCTAATCGACCTAGGGTTTGGTCAAGAACTTGAATCTTGACTGACAGTACGACAGATTGTTATTGGTAACCGCGATTTGTAAATTCCTTTGTTAATACTACTATCTGCTATACTTAATTTCCAATTTTCGCCAAATTATCTGTTTGTTGATAAGTATATAGGTTGATATCACAACCGGAGAACTATCTTGGTTTCAAGAAAAGGGATAGACCTCCAAGAAGAGGGGTACCCTAGATAAGTGAACTAATTGCTTAAGCAGACGCGGTAATATCGTTCCCTCTTACTCATTTAGTTACTCTGGGTAAACTTTACTGTGGCTATTACTGTTAATATTAATGCGACAATATTTCTTGTAGCTATACTGTGTGTCCTGTTATCTGAAATTCTTGAATAAATTGCTTCTGTTGATTAAATTACTACTGTGTTGGTTGTTTAATTGCTGTTAAATTTCATCATGTCTAATAATGGCCAGTTAGTGAATCAATCTGTGTCTAGTAATGATCTTCTAGAAACCATTAGGACTTTTCAAGAACAAATGACTGCACAATTTGCTGTTTTATCTGCTAACCTAGAACAAAGATTAGGGGAACAGGAAGTAAGACTTAATGAATTGCAACATAACAGAGTTGAAACTAATCAAGCAGGAGTTTTAGGAAGGGCTCCAATGGATCCTAGGACTAGAGTTCCACCCATAGCTAATCTAGAGGAGCTGGAAGACCAAATATCTCACAATAGTGATAGGATGCCTAGACAGAATAATAGGCAGGATAGGGAATTAGAATTCGTTGATAGGAATTTGAATAATCTTAAGCTTTGTATACCAGGGTTTAATGGCAGGAATGAACTTGATTATTATTTTGAATGGGAAAGGAAAATAGAACTGGTATTTGAGTGTCATAATTACTCTGAGGAAAAGAAAATTAAGGTGGCTGTAGTAGAATTTACTGAGTATGCGTCTTCTTGGTATCATAATTTGGTGTTAACTAGACGTAGGTGTGGGGAACCAGCTATACAGACTTGGGCAGAGTTTAAGGTCTTAATGAGAAAGAGATTTGTGCCAAGTTACTATTATAGAGAGTTGCATAAGAGGTTGCAAACTATTAGCCAAGGAGTGAGATCAGTGGATGACTATTATAAAGAGTTAGAAGTTTTGATTATTAAGACAGGAGTTATTGAGGATGATGATGCTACCATGGCTAGGTTTCTGAGTGGGTTAAATTCAGAGATAGCTGATAAAGTAGAACCGTATCCTTGTGGAACCTTAACTGAAATGGTGAATATAGCTACTAAGATAGAGATTCAATTAAGGAAATCTAGGCAATATAAACCCCCTGGGATTGGGTTTAAAACTACTATGAGGAGAAATTTTGGGGGAAATACTTCTGGAAACTGGAAGAATAATAGTAAGGTAGAATTTAAGGGAAGAAACAATGAAGTCAAGACAGGACAGAAGTTTGAAAGGGGTAAGAATGTGATGACAAATCCTATAAATGGGTCAAACAGGACTAGGGATATTAAATGCTTTAGGTGTGGAGGCTTAGGACATATAGCTTCTGAATGCCCGAACAAGAGAATATTTTGATTAGAGAATCTGGGGAAGTAGAATCTGAGTCTGAACCTGAAGAAGAAGAAGAAGAAGAAGAGGTTAACATAATTGGAAAGAATGATAGTGACCTAGAAGATGAAATAGAATTACCAGTGAGTAGGGATCTTTTTGTGGTTCGAAAAGATTTAAATAGTAATAAATTACCTGATTCCAATGCTATACAAAGAGAAAATATATTCCATACTCGATGTTTAATTGATGACAAGTGCTTTAACATGGCCATAGATAGTGGTAGTTGTATTAATGCTGCTAGTACCCTATTGGTGTCTAAATTAGGATTAACCACTACTAAACATCCGAAACCATATAGATTGCAATGGCTTAATGAGTTGGGAGATGTTAAGGTTAGTCAACAGGTTTTAGTGAATTTAAAGTTAGGAAAATATGAGGATTCTGTTTTATGTGATATAGTTCCCATGCATGCTGCTCACTTGTTGTTAGGTAGGCCTTGGCAATATGATAGGAGGGTAGTACATGATGGTTATAAAAATAGGTATACAGTATAGAAGGATGATAAGAAGATTGCTTTAGCACCTATGACTTCAAAGGAAATATTTGAGGATCAAACCAAAATTAAATCTGATTATAAAGAGTTATCTAAGTCTAATTTGGGAAATGATCTTAGTACAAAGGACATGAAAGGAACTTTTGGATTTTATGCTAAAGGTAAGGATGTAGGAAAGGCAATAAAAAGAAATACCAATGTATACTTGATGGTTTTTAAGGACTGTTATGAGTGTCAGAAAGGAACAATTGAAGAAGTACCTAGTATAGTGAAACTGTTATTGGAAGAATATAGTGAATTGTTTCCTGAGGATATACCTAGTGGATTACCTCCATTAAGGGGAATAGAAGATCAAATAGATTTTATTCCAGGAGCTGTTATACCAAACAGACCTGCTTATAGGGCCAATCCTGAAGAGGTTAAGGAATTAAAAAGACAGGTTTCAGAATTGTTAAGTAAGGGATATATTAAGGAGTCTATGAGTCCTTGTGCAGTACCTGTGTTACTAGTACCTAAAAAGGATGGTAGTTGGAGAATGTGTGGACGACAGGGCAGTAAATAAGATAACTATTAAGTATAGATATCCAATTCCTAGGCTGGATGAAATGTTGGATCAATTGCATGGTGCTGTTATATTTTCTAAAATAGATTTAAAGAGTGGGTATCATCAAATTAGGATGAAACCAGGAGATGAGT
Source organism: Tamarix chinensis (assembly GCA_030549775.1). Lineage (NCBI taxonomy): Eukaryota > Viridiplantae > Streptophyta > Magnoliopsida > Caryophyllales > Tamaricaceae > Tamarix > Tamarix chinensis. The sequence goes on from CM060176.1 coordinate 91,986,430, forward strand.
GGAAGACAGCTTTTAAGACAAATTTTGGATTATATGAATGGTTAGTGATGCCTTTTGGGTTGTCAAATGCTCCTAGTACTTTTATGAGACTTATGAACCATGTATTAAGGGAATTTATTGGAAAATTTGTGGTTGTTTATTTTGATGATATACTTATATATAGTAAATCCTTAGAGGAACACTTGAGACACTTAAGGATTATTTTGAATGTGTTTAAAACAGAACAACTTTATGCTAATTTAGCTAAGTCTAGATTTTGTTTAGAAAGTGTGGTTTTCCTAGGATTTGTGTTAGGAAGAGAAGGTGTGTCTGTAGATGAAGAAAAGGTTAGGGCTATTCAAGAGTGGCCTGTGCCAAAGAGTTTAACTGAAGTAAGAAGTTTTCATGGACTGTGTTCTTTTTACAGGAGATTTGTGAGAAACTTTAGTACTATAGCTGCTCCTTTGACTACCATAACAAAGAAGGATAATGGGTTTATTTGGGGATTAGAACAACAGCAATCTTTTGAAACACTTAAGACTAAATTAACCCAAGCACCTGTTTTGAGTCTTCCTGACTTTGAAAAAATGTTTGAATTAGATTGTGATGCTTCAGGGATAGGAATAGAGGCTGTACTTTCTCAAGAAGGAAAACCATTAGCTTATTTTAGTGAGAAATTAAATGGTAGTACATTGAATTATTCTACCTATGAAAAGGAACTGTATGCTTTAGTAAGGGCTTTGGAGGTATGGCAACATTATTTGTGGCATAGAATTCATTGAAAGTTTTCCTTACATAATTAAATATAAGAAAGGTAGTGATAATATAGTTGCAGATGCTTTATCTAGGAGATATGCTTTATTGAATGCTGCTGATACTACTTTATTAGGATTTTCCAGTATTAAACTATTATACTTAGAAGATAATGATTTTAAAGAAATATATAAAAGGTGTGAAGTTTCTTCTCAAGGAAAATAGTTTATTAATGAAGGATACTTGTTTAGGGAAAATAGATTGTGTGTTCCTGCATGCTCTTATAGAGGATTATTAATTCAAGAGGCACATAGTGGTGGATTAATGGCACATCTAGGAACTCAGAAAACTTTAGATGTTTTGATTGAACATTTTTATTGGCCACACATGAAAAAGGATGTTTTGAAACATTGTGTCAATTGTATTAAATGTAGGTAGGCAAAAACTATTTCAAAACCTTTTGGATTATATACCCCCTTACCTGTATCTAACCACCCTTGGGTTGATATATCTTAGGATTTTGTTTTAGGATAACCTAGGACTAATAGAGCTAAAGATTCAATAATGGTTGTAGTAGATAGGTTTAGTAAGATGGCTCATTTCATACCTTGTAATAAAACAAATGATGCTATAGCAGTGGCTGAATTATTTTTTTCTAATGTGGTTAAGTTACATGGAATTCCTAAGACTATAGTTTCGGATAGAGATGTTAAGTTTTTAAGCCATTTTTGGAAAGTTTTGTGGGGAAAGTTAGGAACTAAATTATTATTTTCTACAACTTGTCACCCTCAAACTGATGGTCAAACTGAGGTGGTTAAAAGAACTTTGGGAAACATGTTGAGAGCTGTCCTTGGAAAGAATCTTAAACAATGGGAATATGTTTTACCTCAAGTGGAATTTGCTTATAATAGGACTTTACATTCTACAAATAATAAAACTCCATTTGAGATTTTGTATGGTTTTAATCCATTAACTCCATTAGATTTGAGTCCTTTACCTCATACTGACTTACAAAATTTTGATGCTGAATCTAGAGCTGAAAGTATAAAAAGATTACATGAGACTGTAAGGCAACAAATTAATAAGAAGGTACAACAGATGGCTGAACATGCTAATAAAAGAAGGAGAAAAATTATTTTTAAACCTGGAGATTTAGTCTGGGTTCACTTAAGGAAAGAAAGGTTTCCAAATTTTAGAAAGTCAAAATTGGATTCTAGAGGGGATGGACCATTTACTATATTAGAGAAAATTAATGATAATGCTTATAAAATTGATTTACCTGTTAAATTTGGAAATGTGAGTAATTCTTTCAATGTGGCTGATCTTAGTCCATTTCTGGGACTTATTCAGGTTTCAGAGGCGAAACATTTCCAAGAAGAGGGGAATGATGTGAATTTTATGAATTTATATTTAAGTAATTTTGAAAATTGCTGTGAATTAATTACTTATAATTGTTTGTCTTATTTGTTGAATTAATAGGAGAATAATTCAGCATATGGATCCTGTGGACTTGGACATAGTTGCTGAGAAGTGCAGAATATGTATTGGAGTGTATAGATTATGTAAATTTTTGTGTTTATAATTTGTAATCCCATATGATGCATTCGCCGGTCGGAATGGGCTAATGGAAATTAGGATGGTTGTATAATCCACCACCCGGTCCTTAATTTGGACTAGATGGATTGTGGATTAATCAATCCTTAATAACCATGATTAGCTAAATTTGTTATAGCTGATGGGAAATTAAGCCTTAAGCTTAATTGTATTTGGGACATTTTGATAATTGTTTGAAGTTGGGCTGGTCGACACTTCATTTTTTTGGCCCAAAATTTTGTATCGCCCGTTCATGCAGGCCTATATTGTTCCGTATGTATTTGTCGAGTATACGGTCTTCTATGTACATATAAATAGGCCGAATACATTGTAATACGCATAACTTTGAGGGAAATAAAATCGGCTGATTCTTTTCGATCTCTCTCGCGACTTCTTCTCTCTCTTGGCGATTCTCTCATTCGCTTGTCTTCTCTGATTCTGTCTTGTTCTAACCTTGATCGATCTTGATCATTCACCTTCTAATTTCAGTTTCCATTGAATCAATTGTGCTTCTGAATCTTTGGGTCTTCCTTTGGAAAGTTTTCCTTAGGGTGTACCGGCGAAATCGAACGTTGTGCTCGACTAAATCTTTCGATCCTTTGCGAAACCCTAACCGGTTTCTATCACTTCCACCTAAGATTTTTGCTTCTACGACATGTGATCCCAGCCTTGTAATTACCATCCTTATTCCATTACATAGACCAATGGAATGATCTATATTCCTCAATAACATGATAGGTGTACCAATCTTCAAGTTCAACACATGATTGGGCACGCCAGAACACTTTATTGAATTTAAGAATTCTAGAGTGTGTAGATCTTGTAACAAATCTTTATTTGAATCTGACATGCATGTCATATCTAAGCTCAAATACATCTTATGTTCTACTGAGTTAATCGACAACATGTAATCATTTATGGATTCAACAATGTCAAGAGTAGGTGCTAATATTGATCTCCCTTGAAAAAACATATCATCAATCATTTTTTCCTTGAATCCTTGATAGGTGCTTTCCACAATAGCCACAATTGGATCACCACAATATTTCAATAAAATATCATTTGGAATTTTAACCGTTGCATGACCATCATTGGGACCTCCAATTAATCCATCTCCAACGCTAGCAATCCAATCTGAAAATTCTTTCAAATCAGCCGATTCATCAGTTGAGCTAATATTTTGAAGCCTCATATTTTTAGTCAATCGTAAGACTTTATAGTCTCTCCATATGTATGAAGAGTTAATAGTTGCATGAACGATATCTTACCGACTTCCCTTTGGAATGACTGGTAATATTTGTCTAAAATCTCCACCAAGAACAATCGGTTTTCCTGCAAACAACTTATTACTGCTTGATTCATTTGTGAATCGCAAAATATCCCTCATGGTTTTGTCCAAAGCTTCAAAACAATATCTATGCATCATTGGAGCTTCATCCCAAATTATGAGCTTGCACCTTATAATTAGCTCTGCTAATGGACTTACCTTGTTTGATATTGCACGTTGAATCTTCATTCGAATTTATAGGAATCTTGAATCGAGAACGAGTTGTTCTCCCTCCTAGTAGTAAAAGAGAAGCTATTCCACTTGATGCCACATCTAACACAATATCTCCATTGCATCTTAAAAATGCTGATAGTGTCTTCCATATGAATGTTTTCCGAGTACCACCATATCCATATTCAAGGAACACGCCGCCTGAGTTTGATTCAACAGTATTAATTATGGTGTCGTAGACATTACGTTGATCATTGCTAAGATTTGATAGATATCTATTATGTTCTTCACGTAATGTAATACGATTGTAACACATTTCTTCGTGTATCAATCAATTATGACCACTTGAAAAATATTCTGGTGGTGGGAACAACATTGACTGAAACTCTCGTAAGCTCCTACCGCAGTTTTGTAACAATTTTTCAATCTCAGCTAAACCATAAATTTTTATCTCATTGTCATCCAATAGAATTTATGAAAATAAATATACACTAAGTTTAAATGCTAATCATATAATCTACAATTATTCTTATTCTATTCTATCAAAAATAAAAAGACAATAAAGATGAACAAAAATTACCTTCGTGGTGCAAGATTGTACTTTGTTTGTATAATATATCATCAGTCAAGTAAATCCAACACTCATCCCAATAGACTTCCGGTCGACTAACTGAATCTCATGATAATAATGTTATAAATAAAAATCTCAAAGAAGATGCTAACGCCCAATGACTTGCCTCAATAATTCCATCAATGTATTCTTTATCATCGTCTAATAATCCCAATGCATAGCAAGCATCACGATATGATGTATACTGGACCCCATTAATACATTTTATATCATCATAGCTTCTCGGCCCATGAATGACATTAAGAAGACATCGCAAATAATAAAGTTCTCCGCTACCATGAGGAACATAGAAAATGCGTCCAATAGATATCGTTTGCTGCCTGGGATGCAACTCTCGTTTACATGAATCCCAAACAAACTTCATAGGGAATTTTGCATAATTCAAATCCCTTGCATCTTCATATTTATGATTTGCCTTCATCTAAGCTAGAAACACACTTTCCTTAACTGATAAACGATCAACAACATCATCGATCAAATCTTCATCAGAAAAAATAACACTTTGTTCGTTTGGAAGATGAAAGCCTAACCTCTCAACTGGTGGATTCTTATATTGAATTTCATTTTTAAATAATCTCCATGCTGCCTCACATGATGAAATATATCTACAATCGTAATACATTTGAATCTCATTAGCCTTTTTTACTGCATCATCACTAGTCATGCTTCCATAAAAAGATGCAGTAACACGGTCATGCCCTTTATTCACCTATTTAAATAAATACTTGATGGAACGTGACTGATTGCACCACTCGACATTTATATGGGCACCATACTTAAGCAACAAATAACGATTGTGTGGCACGATGAACCTATTATCAAGAGGGACCCCATTCTTCTCCACCGTTCTTCCATTGTCACGTCTTTTATATATTGGATATCCATCATCATCAACTGTTGTACATTCAACAAAATTTTTTTGGAAAATGTTTCATACAACGACCATTAGCCATGCAAGGGGAGTTCTTTTCCAAAGTTACACATGGTTCATGTATCATGTATTCTTCAATAGCTATGTAATGTGTAGCATCAGTATTGTGATCAGGAATTTCAGCGGAAATTATTCTATCAATGTCTTTTCGAGTTGGATACTTGTCTTCTTTGAAGAAAAACAAATATATGGGCGTGAGGCAATCCAGATTTTTGGAATTCTATAGTATATATAACTATAATTGAAAACATCATAAAAAAATAATTAGAATAATTTAACAAATTTAGATTTTTATAACTCAAATCATGAAGTAAGTGTAAAATGTTACCTGATTTAATATTCCCAAATATCTTGTTATTCCGAAGATCTTTTATAAGATAGTCAAGCTTCATCTTAAAAACACAACAAATAATATCTGGACGATCATCAGCTTTAAGACCTCTTTCATGAATAAAATGAACAATCTTAGATAATTTTGGATTGCAAGTAAATGTGATAAAAAGATCAGGATAACCAATCCATCTACATATAACCATGACATCATGATAGTTTTGAACCATATATCGAGCACCCCCGGTGAATGATGAAGGTAATATAACTCTTTTTCCTTGCATAGATGGATCTGCCTCACCTCTTAAAATAGCATCTGTCAATCCATTGTATAGTTCACAACATAATTGTTTTTTATGTAGTCAAATGTATGTCAACCTTGCTGACTCAATCATTGTATATGCATCAATAATAAATTGTTGTAGAAGTCTCTTAGATGATAGTATAAATGATCTCTCAGAATTTCTCTCATGCAATCGGTAGCAAAAATACTCTGTCGTACTTACATATTTGCAACCACGTTGTTGATTTCCATCATTAGACGTTAATGGAATATCTTCTCTATGACCATCTTCACCATAAGGAAACAACAAAGGATATTGTAACCCTAGGTAAGAAGCATGCAATTCACTTATCCGCTTTCACAATCTTGTTTTTGTTTCAACCAAGATATCCCTTTCACCAAGAGATGCATCAATATCACCAACAATTAATCCAGCAGCTTCTGAAGCTTTCGGTAGGTTATACCTTCTTCCATCTCCATTCTTTCTACCAATCAATTTTAACTTAACATCAGAACAACCTTCTGTGTTTATTTTTTCCTTCACCATTCTAAATGATTTGACCAAAACATCATTCTCATCAAGCATAGCCTTCAAATAAGAAATAATGGATGTGTTAAGGTTGTTCAAACTTTCATTTTCCTTATTAGAAAATTAGAAAAATATGTTATAACAATTCATAAAATATATATTTAATGAATTAATCATTAATAAAAAGAAATCGTAACAAAACTTACCTAATAGAATGGACTCTGCTTTCAACTTCATTTTCTGTATCGTAAATGTATAGCTGTGCAGATTTTGGTGTCGAACCGTCCGCTGGTAGTAAACTTCCCATAAGACAACAATTTTGACCATGAAGTCTGAACATTGGAGGAGAATTACCACTGTTCAAACTCCTATCAATCTTTCCACCCATAGATGTGAAAGAAAACATACTATTGTATGATCGGATATTTTCCAAAAAGTGTTTACTTCGATTATTTTGTGAATAAAACAATTCATGCAACACTTGTGGAGGATTTCTCATCACCGGGAGTTGGATTTTTCCTTGCATACAACACAATGAGTATTTTTTTTTCATGAATTCTAACTTCTACACAATCTTTCGGCGTACCAATATCCTAATATTCTATAGATAACATAATTAATTATAAAATTATCAAAATATCAATAAATGAAATTAAATTTAAGAAGAAACAATAGATATCAGATATAATTTAGGGGATACATACAAATATGAATATATATACATGTGTGTTTGTGTATTTATGTTAGAGCATACCACATGATAATAAATCATTGTTAACTTCTATTTCAGTACCTACGATAAATAAAATGTCATAAATTAGAAATCATAAGATTTACATTTCATTTAAGAATTTAAGAAATATCAATTAATACTTCTTAAGTAATACAATCTTACCATCAAAAACTTGTTCCAAATTGATTGCCATATCTGATATATTGAAAAAATACACAATAAATGAGTACTTAATTTCAACACTGTAATATTACATAAGAATTAATGATAATTCATATATTTAAAATTTAAAATAATAGTAAAGACACAAACCTTCATTGGACTAGAAATGTTGTTGTTTTATTGAATCGTTACTGTTAATAAAAACCTCACTATTATTCATATTAGGTGCCCCCAAAAAATTAGCAGAAACATTTTGATGAAGTACTTGAGAGTGCTGCGTTTGATCTATGCAAATGTCTGAACTTCTAAGACTTGACGAAAAAGTATACACATTGTCACTACTCTCCATTTTCTAGATAAAATGTCCTGGATTACAAAGTACTTTTCAAGAATAATAAATCAGTCGATATATTCTAACATGAATGATAAAATGTATGTTACATTAACATCGGATAAAGAAATACAAATTTACCATTGGTAATATTACTAAATGGAGATGTTGTTTTTGGAGACTGAAAAGGATAGTACACATGTTTTTGAGGTGTAGCTTTTTTAATAGAATATCGTTTTGACATCATATCAATATTCTCTACATAAATGACAATTATAAAAAAAAAAACATAATTAGTAGGATTGATGAATCATTAAGTACCTGCTTATAATTTATAATTTATAAGTAACTATTTATAAGTAAATAAAAACTTCTTTTTAGCTAAATATCTAATTATCTAATATAATAATTTTAGACTATTTGTACAATAATATCATAGGTAACTATTATTAAAATCAAATGGAAATATAAGTCCTATACTATCTGTACAATACTATAATGGTTTAATAATAGTATACATTAAAGTCAAACACATTTTAATTTTTTACTATTATATAATACAGTATATAATATAAATTTTATAACATAATTTTTTATCTTTCCCAATTTGGTTTTGGGTTTCTTATTTAATTTATATTTAAATTCAAAAATTTAAAAGTTTTAAAAATTATGGTCTTTTAATACTATAGCAGATCATGTTATCACCTAATCACATAATATAATAACAACATAAAGATTTTATTATTATAAATTGTTTCGATTAATCTAATATGTACCAATTCCTTAACCAAATTATTTTATTGTTATTAATATTAACACATTAACAAATTAATTATATAGTATTATGGATAATATTATTGAAATAATCAATGACCATATCTATTTAAGTTTAATTATCTAGGGTAACTAATATTAAAATTGAATAGAAATATAAGTCCTATTATATTTGTACAATATTATAACAATTCAATAATATTATATGTAAAGGTACATCTCAGACATATGTTTTTTAACTATTATCTAATATAATTTGCATAACTTAATTTTTTGTATTCCCAAATATTTTATTATGTTTTTTATTTTGTTTAGAATTTTATATCAAAAGTCAAAAATTTAAAAGTTTTTAAAAGTATGGTTGTTTAATACGATAGCATATCATGTTATCACCTAATCACCTAATCACTTAATATAATAAGATTATTATTATTTCAATATTATCAACTAATCATCTAGTATGTATCAATTCCTTAAACAAATTATTTTTCTTGTTAGTAATTAGTCCTATCAACAAAAATATTTTTATTATCATTAATATGAACACATTAATGAATTAATTAAAGAGTATTATGGCTAATAATATTGAAATAATAGATGACCATATGTATTTAAGTTTAATTATCTTGGGTAACTAATATTAAAATTAAATTTATATACTAGTCCTATAATATTTGTACAATATTATAACCATTGAATAATAATTTTTTTATTTTGTTTAGAATTTTATATCAAACTTCAAAAATTAAAAGTTATTAAAAGTATGCTCTTTTGATACGATATAGCAGGTCATGTTATCACCTAATCACCGAATCACTTAATATAATAAGAGTATTAATATTTGAATATTATCAACTAATCATCTAGTATGTATCCATTCCTGAAAGAAAATATTTTTATTGTTAGTAATATTAACAAAAATATTTTTATCGTCATTAATATGAACACATTAAAGAATTAATGAAAGAGTATTATGGCTAATAATATTAAAATAATAGATGACCATATGTATTTAAGTTTAATATTCTTAGGTAACTAATATTAAAATTAAATTTATATATAAGTCCTATAATATTTGTACAATATTATAAAAATTGAATAATAATTTTTTTTATTTTTTTTATTTTATTTAGAATTTTATATCAAAATTCAAAAATTAAAAGTTTTTAAAAGTATGCTCTTTTAATACGATATAGCAGATCATGTTATCGCCTAATCACCAAATCACTTAATATAATAAAAGTATTAATATTTGAATATTATCAACTAATCATCTAGTATGTATCCAGTCCTAAAAGAAATTATTTTTTTTGTTATTAATATTAACACATTAACACATAAAAGGAAAACATAATTAAAAAGTAACATGGATAATAACATTGCAATTATTGATGGCCATATCTATATAATTTTAATTATATTGGGTAACTAATAATAAAATTAAATAGAAATATAAGTCCTATAATTATCTAACATAATTTTCGGAACTTAATTTTTTATATTCGTGAATATATATATATTTTTTACTTTATTCGTTTATTTTGTTTAGAATATTAAATGAAGATTTAAAATTTTTCAATTTTTTTTAAAGTATGGTCTATTAATATTATAGTAATATATGTTATCACCTAATCACATAATGTAATAAGAGTATTAATATTTTATTATTATCATTTAATCATCCAATCATTTAATCATATAATATGTATCAATTCCTTAAATAGTTTAATTATATTAGAATTAATAATCATCCGTTAACCCATAAGCACATGCTATAAGAATATAAAAATAAAATTAATATTTCAATTAATAATTTAATTAATATGGCCGTATTAATCTACTAAATAATCTACTAATCAATTAACATCGTAAGAAAAATATATTTATTTACCTGCTATTTATAATGTTAGTATTTTTTATGTTAATAATGATTTAAGTAATTAATATAATCTACCTTTAATCTAGACAAATCACTTTAGCTACACAAAATTCAATCAGTTTCTTAAGAAACTTCATTAATACACTATAATATAGCAACACTGAACGAAAGTCAGCTGATTGAGACTTTCCATATGTATAATATAGCTAAATCGTAATCGTTCATTTCAAAATCAGCTGATTTAGGCCGCCCGTATATTTTCCCACGGATCAACCTTCAACAAACACACTTTATACCAATCTATACCGTTGATTTATGTACGAAAGAATCGTAAGTGTTGATTTGCTTCCGTTTAGATTCCCCAAACAAACACAAATCAACTTAATCTCAGTCGTCCATGTTACAAATCATGCATGATCGACGACAGGGATTGAACATAGCCATTGACACAAAAACCCAGAAACTTCGACCTACATTGCTCGAGGCAGGATTCATATCGTCCGAATCCCTGCCCCTGCTTTCGTCGTCCTTGCCTCCATTCTTCGAAACCCTAACTTCTGCTTCGAATCTTCAAACTCCATGTCTATCATGAAAATGGAATAATACTCTGATTCGAGTTGGAGTTTTATCTTCCTATACTACAGTCGAACCCTATTTTTGTATTACTTTCTTTTTCTAAACACAACTTATGTTAAATTTTCATATCTCCGCCCCTAGCATCCAAATCCGATGTATATAGAACACTGAAATAAGTAGGTCAACTTTAGATCTTTACTACGATGTTCTTCTGAAATCAAAGAACTTACTAAACAGGTGTAAATTTGTTCTTATTTTCTGAAGGTCAACTTCATCATCGATTTGTTTTATGTGCCGCAATGAGGTAAGTTCTTCGCATATTTTTTCAATATTGCATAAAATATGTTATACTCTAAAATATAACAATAAAGATTTATTTGTATTTTTCCTACGAAAATCTAAGTGCTTATCTGACTTCCATTTCAAATGAGCTCAAATTTCGAAACTATTTGCAGGGGAAATCTTTGTGGTAAGCAAATCATTGAGGCTGAAGATTTTAAAAATCATAAGTGTTTTCGAAAATAACTTATTATATCTATCAAAATAGTATAAGTCAATTTTTTTTAACTAATGTTTTTTTATCTTTCTTCTTTCGATTATCGGAGTTTCTATCTCACTATGAGATCACCTAAGATTTTGAAATATTTGTCAGATAATTTTGAGGTCGTTAAGTATCATTATCAAAGTGTAAGTATATTTATGTGAATTTTATTTGTCGATTTTATTAAATTTAAAACACACAAAAATGACATTATGTATACTATTTAAAGTTATTTACATTTAATTAATGTTAACAGTTCACAGACATTTTCATAACTATACTCTGAAGTATCAAAATATAAACAATATTAAGGTAAGATGTCTCAATTTTTTTTTCTTTGAATTTATAAGTTTAATATACTTCTATACTTGAATTTGTAAGATGTTTCAATTAATGTTAAGGACTAATTTGATTTCAATTTTCCTTGCAGGTTTTGACCTTAAGGTCTGATAAGTTAAAAATTTATGTTCTGATGTTAATATACTTGTATACTTGATTTTTACAAATAAAATAGTTTTCATTAATGGTTGATAAATTATTATTGTCGTAAATTCATATTCAAAATTCATTTTTAAACCATTCATTTTCTTCTATATTTGTTCTTTATAAATTATAAAAATTGTGACATATGTTAAAAATATTTTCAGTATTATAAGATACAAAGATAATAAGCTTTAAAATTTTCTCCAAATGTTAATATACTCTAATTTTAAACAATAATGAATAGAGTTAAATATACTTTCTAATTTGAAAGCATCTTGATGTTGGAACCCATCGTCGGTTAACATTATATACATAATTTATTTTTACGTAAAGTATTTAAATTAACTAAAGGATCAGTCAGTAGTATTTAATAAGAATTTGCAGGTTTCAATTATTATTTTCTCTTATTTATGCATTAGAGAGTTCTCTCTTGCTTATTATTTATAGCATTGGTGGATTATTTGCTCCTATGCCAAGTATTATACTCTTACTCTTGTAAACATAAACATTATTATCTAATGATTAACTGTGTTATCTGTTCCCTATTGTGGAAAATGTCATCATATGTTCACATATTTTCTGTGTTGAATGAATTTTTTACGATTAATTAACATGATTACCTTAATTTTAAATAACATATACTATATAGTTTCGATTGTCATTATAGATTAATTAATAGAAGTATATTCATTTGGAATATTTTGTAAAACATTATAAAATTTAGAAACAATGACTAATGGCTAATAGAAGGTAGCATCATGTATGGTTTTGTTATATTTTTTCACTGCAATAATACAAACATTATGACCTATTGTAGTAATATCATCGGTAGCATGATCAATTATAAAAATGTATTTGATTGTGTGTATGCATTACTAATAAAATTTACTATAGTCATAACTCCAATCCTAAATAAAAATTTAGATATAACTAATGTTTAATATGTTAGAATGTATAAATTATATGTGGACAAAGCTAAACATGTATGCAAACTATAATTCATAATAATAGATAGTTGAACCTGATGTTGAGGCTTCTTCTGTTGTACTTTTTTGACATAAGGTTCTAGACTTCGTTAATTTCTTCATGATTTAATTAGCTGATGCATATGTATAAACAGATAAATAAATAGTGTAAATAGTGTAAATATAAATATAAAAGAGTGAGCACAATAGTAAAGCTTACTTTGAGTAATATCTTTGTCTTGGTTTGTGATAATCCGCTATACTTATTCAATTTAATTGATAGCTAAAAAATCATTTCAAAGTATGGATGAAAGGGAGTATATAAGAAAGGTGTGATTTGTCTTCTCCATTGTTTAAATAGAGGTTGTTCAAATAGGCAGTCAAACAATGAGGGTATATTTGTAATTGCAGTTATATTTTTGTCTGTGGCTGTGTCAGATGTTCAATTCAAATTAAGGGGATCCAAAATATCAATATATATATTTTCATAGTCACTATTTAATATAATTGTTATTTAAATTGACATTTCAATTGACATCTTTTAAAAATATTTTGCTTAATCATCCGGTTCATTTAATTTCAGCCTATTTAAGGATTATATGTAGTTGAAGACAAATTACTTGCATAAATTTTAGACAAAAGTACCTTTCATTACATAATTTCCAATTAAAAAACATAAGATACCATTATATAATAATAAGGATAATATAACGTGCCAATAACTAATCAATCGATATAATAAGCAAACATAGCATGCTTAATACCGATAAATAAGTCTTTTTGGTACAAATTCTTTCCAAAGATAGAGAAACTAACATGAGAAAATATAAAAGATATAGATATCTAAACTAATTTCAGAGTTTCTCTTTCTTGATCACTACCCTTGTCTTCTTCATAGGAACAGTTTATGACAAATCTCCATCTATGTTTCTCTTCCATCTCTTGTCTGATTCCACATCTATGGGTTTGGATGGAGTGCTATCATCTTCCTTATTTGGTGTTGTGATCTCATCAGTTTGTGAAATAACCTTAAAAACAAAACTCATGAAACCTACTTTACAATTTTCAATGAATTTACAAACAATTGAATAATCCATTTATGTTTATTATTATTCCTTTGGTTACCTTCCCTTGAAAATCACTTTTTCTTTCCTTTGATAGTAAGTCAGAGTCCTAAAAAGAAAAATTTTAGCAAAATATTTTTCATCTGAACATAATTAAATATTAGTTCATCATAATATTCCAAATGGATTTAACCTGGCTGTCAAACATGCTTGCCCCATCATACTTGTTGACTATAGCATGGTCTGTTGTTAGTTTTAGGATTGTATATGCTCCCAAATTGTCATCCTTAATTTGCAACAGAAATAGTACGACTTTATTGAACATGATTTCAAGTTCACATGTTAGACCATCATCTAACATCTATATCAAGTGAAATAACTATCTGACTCTAGTACGGAACATCAATTTAGGTAATAATAATTCACCTGTAGTGCATACTATACCTTTGCATTACTCTATTTTAGTTCATTTGCTAATTTCCCTATCATTTCCTTGCATTCTCTGTCCCACATTAGAAATGGGGCATTATTTGTGTCATCAACAACTCTAACTTGTATTTTGTACCTTAAATTACCACTTATTTCATATTTATTGCATTTCTTGCACTTAAATTTGTCCCCACTTGGTTTTAGCTTCTTGAAGCATCTTTTACATGCAATGTAATACCAGTTTCCCTCAATCTCCACTGCTACTATTCTTGCTCTAACCCAGAACTTTCCTATCTGTAGGTTAATAATATAAATTAAATTTGTTTCTATTTGATAAACTAATCTAAACTTAATTTGTGAAAAAATTGATATTTAACTAATCTACTCATTTTTTAGCTCCTCCAGAGATTTAAATGGCCACTTTCCACTTCCTAACTCACCATCAATAGAATATGATGGTAAAACTTGCGGGTCACTAATTGTTGTAGCATTGTTTCTGGCCGGTGGAAATCTGAAACATTAAAATGTAATTAGAGTTATTGAAAAGTTGTATATAAAATATACAATATTATTAAATGGTCTTTCATTTATTTTAGAAAACATTACTCATTTGCAAATTCTTGAATCTCTTTTTCATCATTGTCCAACGTGATTTTAGTGACATACCAAGTGTTGGCAAGTCTTACTTGATCTGCATAAATAAAACATAAAGAACATCATTCATGCATCTATAATCAAAAATAACATATAAATATTGTTTTTACCTCTGAATATTCTAACTTTGACAAACTATAATATTATGTAAACTGCCTGCGGTCTACACTCTTTCACATGTGTGTCTAGCTCAGTAGTAAGTTCACCCATAGTGTACAATCTATTGTGTTCTACCAGCAAAATCTTATTACTGTAAGTAAGACTTGTGTAACATCATTTCTTTATTTTTCTATTATATACCCGGAGTCTTCAATGGTGAAATCTTGCTAATTTGTCATTTGCCCATAAATTTCCTTTGTTTGCATGTTGTGGATGCTCACTACTTTGCCAATCACATCTGTTAAGGTTTTGATAATATTAATGATTAATGATGTCAGAAATAATGTGTACGAAATTGAATAACCTAACTAATAAGTATAGAAGTATCTATTGTAGGTGAAGATTCGTATGGGATAAATTGATATAGATGCTTTGGAAACATGTCCATTCTCTGAAAAATTGTTGTGTTTGTCATGAAATAAATGACATATGGAAATTCGCTTGTTTTTGTGCCCATTTTGTTGTTAGTAACAATAAAAATTTTCAAGTGGTATAGATTTCCTTCACATAAAATGTGCTTGAATTTTTGAATGAGTGGCCTTCTAATTGATGCATGTACTCTAACTCCCTGCAAGGTAACATACCTTAACAATACAGATATCTCACTCAATGATTTAACAAATTAACATTAATTTTAATTTGACATAATTACCTGACTGTCGTGCATGATACATTCTATTGAGTATGCCTGAGATTTGTTCTCGTAGGATTTTCTTTCATAAATTATAATCATTCTTAGTTGAACTGCCCAAGTGGTTGAAGAAGGGTTGATTTCATTTAGTAGAGAAAATAGAGGCATGTTGGGCTGATTATGATATCTGAAAGGAAAAATATTACATTGTAGGAAGAAGTAAATAACTTGCAGAATATGGCACTTGCAGGTTAATTAGTAAATTTTATTAAGTAAATAACTAAATTACCTTTTTTTGTGATACTGCAGCCATTCATGCAAATTGGAGAATATTATGCTTCATATGGCACTTGGAGTGGGCTGATTATGGTATCTGCAAGAAACAAAAAATACAAAGTTTGTAATTTATTCTAATAAGTAAATAATTTAACAAACTGTTTATTCAAATAGGGCTGGAGAAAATACTGATTTCTTTTTTGGTTGATGCTGCAGTGGTTTCTGAGCTTCGAGAAGAGTATGCTTCAGGTGGCACTTACAACAAAAGCTCATGAATGTTGTGGCTATGAGACGATCATATGCTTGTATATATAGTAAAAATTGTCAAATATTGTAAACAATTCATCAAAAGTCAGATACATGATGTGGTAAATATCTAGCCATTGATATAGGTTTTTGTAATTTACAGACCATTGATCTTTTGAGAAACAGACTTGTGACATGTCAATCTGCACATGACTGACATGTATGAATATACGTGACATGTATGTATTCAGGTCAAATGTATGTATGCACATGACAGAGTTGTTTGGGCGGGAAATTGTCCTGTGCAAACAACTCTGTTTTTATATATAGTAAGATTACTTAATTTTGTTATTAATTTTACTAATGTTATTATTAGTATTATTTTTATAAAGGGGCTGAAGCCCTTATTTCACTATGTTTTTGAGTAATGCCCTTTTTTATCATTATTGTTACTATTTTTCTTATTCTTATTAATATTAATATTGATATTATTTTTAGTATTTTGCCATTATTATTTTAGTATTTTATCAAAAGCCTAGTCTTAGAATAAGTTAGTAATTAATAGTATTTTTAGTATGAGGAGTCTAATTCTAGTTTTTTCCTTATATAGATCAGACCAGTCAAAGACCTAAGGAGGCGTAGGAGCGTACTCCAAGACCAGTGTCGTTTCAAGTAAGGGTGTTACTAAGGCCTATTATGCATTAGTGTGCATTATATGCTTTATATGTTATGCATCCTATGTTTATCATTATATTAATTTCATGTGTGGTTACATGGTATGTATACTATGTGTATGTGATGAAATAGTGTGGTATGAGATGATTTGTTTGTGACCCTATAATACATGCATGTGAGGATGTTAATGTGGTTTGTGTGGGGTAAAGGGTGAAAAAGGAGGATGGGGAAAGAAGTTGACCAAGGGATATGATTTGACCTAAGTATTTTAATGATCCATGAATGGAAGAGTAAAAGGGGAATTTATGGTTTCATGAGGGAGAATCTAATCTAGGGTGTTACATGGGAGAATCTAATTCATGGTTTTATATGAGAGAATATAATTTATGGTTTTTTATGGGAAAATATAATTTATCGTTTTATATGGGAGAATATAATTTATGGTTTTGTATGGGAGAATATAATTTATGGCTCTGTGTTTTTATATGGAGAATATAATTTATGGTTTTGTGTGGGAGAATATAATTTACGGTTTTATATGGGAGAATCTAAACTATGATTTTGTATGGGAGAATTTAATCTATGGTGTAATATAGGAGAATCTAATATATGGTTTACATGGATTGAATTTAGAGTTTTGTATGAAGGAATCTTGGGATTTGCATGAAAGAATTTAGAATTTTGTGTGGATGGACTCAGGATTTTGCATGGCATATTTTATGGTGTTACATGGGAGAATCTAAACTAGGGTTTGGTATGGATGAATCTTAGGTTATGCATGAAGGAATCTAGGGTTTTATGTGAAGGAATCTTGGGTTTCGCATGGAGGAATCTAGGATTTTGTATGGTTGAACCAAGGGTTTGCATGGGTGATTCTGAGGTTTTTACGTGGGAGTTTTAGGGTTTGCATGAAAAGGTTTGAAGGTTTGCATGGGGAGGTGAGCATCTACATGGGAGTAAAGTTTACATATGGAAAGTTGATTTGGGATTTGAGGAAGGTAATGTTAGTGTTGTTTGGGTGTTTGAACGCTTTGGATGAAAAATAGTACGTGGAGCAATATAAGGGTATGTAGGAGATCAAGCTAGGGTTTGGTATGGACAATTAGGGTTTGATATGGCTAAATATGGTTTGGTGGTAACATGTGTGTATTTGGTGAATAAAGTATGATGATGAATATGGAATCTATGGGTTATGATGTGTAGAGTGTTTAAATGACTAGGGTTGTGTGAGGTGGAGAAGGATGGGTCACTTAGGCCTAAATTAGGGTTTTGGGATAAAATCCTAGAGTGAGATGTGGAGCGGATTTGGAAGTGAAAAGTAGTGGGCCTTGACATATATACTTAGTAGTTGGACTTCTACGGTGAGATAGGATATGAAGGAAAGGATGTTGGGGAAAGTTGGGAGGTACATGATGTTGATGATGTGGAAAGAGTCCATTGGAGGATAAGTGTAAAGGGAGTGAGTCATGCATGTCTAGGGTGAAAGCTTCTGAATAAGATACTTAAGAAATTAATCACTTAGAGTGAAAGATATTGAGACAGGTCCAGCCGATCCACCGGTTAGGAATAGTCATTAAGGTTTTTATCCTATGTGTGACCGATCTACCAATTATAATAGTGGTTAGGGTTTTTACCCTATGTGCGACCAATCCATTTGCTATAATAGTGGTTAGGGAAGGATACTCTATGTGCGACCGGCCCATCGATTATAATAGTGGGGGAACCCAAGCTTAATAAAAACAAATTAGAGTTTTTGCTAAGACACTTAAAAGATACTAATTACTTATAGTGGAACACATTGCGAGCAAAAGCCGAATCGATCAATCGGTTAGGAATAGTGGTTAAGTTTTTTACCCTATGTGTGATCGATCCACCGGTTATAATATTAGTTAAGGTTTTTACCCTATGTGTGATCGATCCGCGGTTATAATAGTGGTTAGAGAAGGATTCTCTATGTGTGATCGGCCCATCAGTTATAATAGTGGGGTATTCTTGTGCTTACATGGATTTGATAAAAAGTATAGTGTGAATCGATTTCAATCAGAGATTAATTAAGTAATTAATTCGAATTATAAATGGGATTTTATGTATCTACCTAAATGATTGTATGTTATTATGTTATCATGATGGATTATGCTCTTTTGTTTCTTCTACATTATTTGTATGATTTGGTGTGTTAGCCTTAGTGCACGGTTACCTTGCTCAGTACGTAGCATACTAATCACCCTTTTCATAGGTGTTGCTCATTCCCATAAGTAGTTGGCCCTTCTAACTTTATGCAGTTGGGTGAGACATTCGGAAGGGCTGAGTGTTGAACATATTTTGGCTCAAAGTTTGAGAGTGTCATGGCCATATTTTCTCTTCTTGTGATTTTATTTCATTATGTTATTTCTTTTGTATCGAATTCATTCTTTTTTATTTATTACCTTCTATTGAGTATTTCAAATAAACCTTTTATTGAATGTAAGATTATTCCTTAAGAGAAATTTTGATTTCGCAGTCTAATTTCTATGTTATGATCTTTTTAATGCATTTTATGAACTCTCGGTTTAAGTATAAAATAATCTTTGTAGCCCTAGCACTTGGTACTGGAACGGTCGGAGTGAACCGGACTGGTACTAAGTGTGGTGGTAAATTCTTCCGCTTTAACAAAAAAAAAGTAGTGAGTTGTGGGATGTTACAATTGAGATCCATAAAGATGATAGTATCAGATACCGTGGTAGATGGTGTGTACCATAGGGGGTGTGTAGCTAGACAAGAGGATTTTTAAGAAAGGAAATTGTACTCCTTATTCTATCCACCCTAGAGGAGAAAAGTTGTATAAGGATCTGAAAGGGTATATTGGTGTCCTCGTATGAAGTAGGAAGTGGTAGAATTTGTTAATTAATATTTGACTTATGAAAAGGTTAAGCGTAGGAGACTTGCATGGTTAGTGAAATCACTTGAAGTTCCCAAGTTGAAGTGGGATAGCATATCAATGGACTTCGTTGTTTGTCTTCTGAGGACCTATAATGATTTTGATTCTATCTGGGTTGTTATAAACCTTGTAACTAAGTCGGTCGTGCTCATACTAATAAAGGTGACATGGAAAGTGGAGCAGGTAGACAACACCTACAAAAAACATGTGGTGAGACTATATGGAGTTCCTAAGAACATTATGTTAAATTGGCACTCCTCGTTCTTATCAAACTTCTGGCTAAAGTTGTAAGTTGCCTTTGGTACTTAGCTAAAGATGAGTATGAATTTTCACTCAGCTATGGATGGTCAGATAGAGATGACCATTTAGACTTTAGAAGACATGCTTCGGGCATGTGTGTTAAAATTTAAGGGAAGTTAGGAAGATCTTCTAGACTTAGTCAAGTTCTCCTACAACAACATTTACCTCGCCAATATCGAGATGACACCTTTTGAAGACTTAGAGAGGAGGAAGTGTTGTAGTCCTTTGTGTTGGAACAAAATCAGTAAGATGCTTGTATTGGGACCTAAGACGATTTAGGAGATGATTAGGCATATACATTTGATTCAAGACCAAATGAGAGTAGCCTAGAAACTGTAGAAGAGCTACATGAATCTAAGAAGATAGACTAAAGGTTATGGGGTGGCTAATAAAGTCCTTTTGAGGGTCTCTCTCACCAAAGGAGTCATGAGGTTTGGTAGGAAGGGTAAGTTTAGTTTGAGCTACATTAGACCATATAAGATTTTTGATTATGTTGGTGAATTCACTTATCACTTAATGCTACCATTGGAATTTTCACGTGCACACAATGTCTTCAACATACCATAGTAAAGGAAGTATGTAGTGGATCTATCACATGCTATTCGACCAGAGTCCCTAAAACTCGATATGGCTTTAAATTATAAGAAGCAATTCGTGAGCATCTTAGACGCAAAGATAAGAGAGATGCATATGAAGACTGTCCCATTAGTAAATCTCATTGTTATAAATCCCATTTTTTCAAAACATTGAACTAGAATTTTCCTAATTTTTGAGCATTTGAGTTTGATTTAATGATATGATTTGCTTTGAGGAAAAATTTGGTTTGGAATGAGGTTAAATAATAGAGTTTATTGAGTTTATGAGGTGAACCAATCAAGTGGTTAGTTATTTTACCAAAATAAGTTTTCTCCATAAACTGCCATAATTGTTAGGTAACCAATCAAATGGTTTATAGAATAGTTGACTAGTAGGCCCAAACCTATCTATTGGTTTGTCAATCTAGGTAGATTTTGTTTTTAAACTCAATCTTCTAAAAAAGTTCTTATACTAAAATAGAACCTTACCAACCTATTATGTCCCTAAGAGATTTTTGACCATTTTCATGATGCATTTAGCTTGAAATATTACATTAGATTGATTTGGAAGTTGATTAAGACAATTGTTGGAGATAGATGACCTCATCCTTGTAATCTTCCACCTCTCTCCTTTACATGTTTCTGAGATTAATGCTTCGATCTCGGCAATAATTTTGAGTAGCTAGAAGATTCCTTCCATCCTCACCTTCCATTACCTTTCTTGTGAGTTCTAATTTTAGCCTAATCAACCAACATTATCCAAAAAAACACCATTTGAGCTATGATACCTTGGATGAAAATTGTATGTTTAGCTCAAATTGAAAGGATAATTTCTCATGTTTTTGAATTTTTTTTTAACCCTTATTATTCCTCTCGATTCGTTAGCTATAAATAAACCCAATCACTCCTTTTATACACCTTTCTTTTAGCCACCAAGATGCCTAACATCTTACATTCACCTTTCTTCTTCTCTACACTTCGAACTTTCTAATTTATTATCTTACATTCTTCTTACCATGTTTCTATCTCTCCCTTTTCTTCATTGTTAAACAATAAAAAGTTATATTTGGTAAAAAGATTGAGTAGTTTAGCTGAGCATTTCTCTATTTTAATTTAAGTGTAGCATGTATTTTTCCCCCTTTTTATGTTAAAAAATTATTAAGATTTTGTATGAATTTTTGAATTCAAATTTTATTATTTGAACATATTAATAGTTGAGATTTTCATATATTGGAATTTTTGGTTTAAGGAGAATTTTTCCTACATCAAGTAAGTAATTCTTGCTTCTAAAATAATTTATGAGTATTCTACATGATATGAGTTCCTTTAAGCTGATTATGTATGTTGGTATGAAGATACATAGCCTACATAAGTGAATTTGATGGAAAAATTGTATACTTTGAGTAAAGAGCATGAAAACTCATAAAAAATAAGATATGATGATTCAACGTAGAGATGTGCTAGTTTATTCTGCTGAAGATGTGTTAAACTATGTGGATACATGTTATAATGGGGTAAGGATGATTTATAAGTACAAATATACATGAAATTATTGGTTTGATGCTGTTATAGGGAAAATTGATTAATTGGTTAGGTCAAACTGATCGATTGGATCCTAGAATAGTTAGTTGGTCGACCGAACCTATTAATTGGTAAGCCTATAGAGACCTTATTCTTACTCTCTTCTTATACTTAATAGCTTTTTGAGCATAACTTATTAATTAGTTTGAGCAAAAGCATGGTCTGGTTAATTCAAATCAATTAACTAGTTAATCAAAATGAATGGATTGGTTGTTACAACTAATCAATTGTTGGGTAAGACCAATCGACTAGTTCAACTAGTTTATTATGTTTGTTTTCTTTTAATTTGGTTATGATTTAAGGTTATGTTAGGGAATATCATATGATTATAAGTCGAATAAAGTATAGATTTTATCATAGATTGATGGCATAACCAATTATCATAGTCTATGACCTACTCTATGATCATTTTGAGGGCTAGACGATTAATTCCACTAAAGAAATATGAAGGTCTTTGAGAAAAGAGAAGTGAAACACATCATGTGCTTGAATAAATTAGTATGACATGCATGAATAATATTAGACATGGGTAAATGGAAACCCTACATTATTGGAAAAATAGAAATAAAATGATTGATCTAAAATAAACATGGAATATGCTTTGCTTGCTTTTGTATAGGCCTTTTTGTGATAACGTATCCTTATAAATAACCTGCTAATGATTTAAAGCAAATTGAAGGATAATTAAGTTGTGTATGCGTGTGAGTTACTCGATCCTTTATTAGCTATTTTGGGTTAGTCATCATTTGGATGTTTGTTGGTTCCTTTGGGTAGGATCCTGAGAGGTCCTCATGCCTTACCTACTCTAGACACTAATGATGTATTAAAGGGGTATCAATACTAAAGGATCTAGTTACCTAAGTGGTTGTGTTTAGCCTTGACTTATGTGTATATTATCTTCAACTTGGGCTTTTCTCTATTTTGGTGATTGGCTTTGATTTAGACTTATGTCTACTTTGGTGATTTGATTTAGTTAAGACTTTATGTCCCTTATTTTTATATGCTTCAGTGGTATGTGAGATGATGGGAATGGTACACAATCCATTGCTTAATGATAATAAAATATGGATGGTAAGGAATTGGATGATAGAAACCTAGATAATAAATAAACAAATATGAATAATTGGATAAGGATGGAAAATGGATGGACAAGAAAAAGTATAATGCTGGTTTGTATACTTGGTTAATGGCTTAAGTGACTAATTGGCTACTAATTAAAATGTTAAATGGATGACTAACTTGTGTCATATATGACTAAGGAAATGGTATAATTAAAAGGATTGAGTAAATGAAAATAAAACGAGTGGTTTGTTAGATCAATCTATTTAGTACATGTATAAGTACCTACATGATGATAATGTGAAATTAAGCATGATATATGCTACATTATCTGAGTTATGTATGATAGTATGTCCTATGAATTCCTACCCTTTTACATATATGAAACTATCTTGATGCATGTTAAATATTAAATCTATGTATGATAGAATTTGCATACTTTTTTCCAATAAGTGAGAAACATAGCTTATTTACTATGTAGCATACTAAGTACCCATTTGCTTGATCACCTACTCATTTCTATATGTAGAGGGCCATGTACAGGTTTTTAGGGATTTCTTGTAGAGGTAATACCTTAGCTTGGCTTTATGGCTTGAGAGAGTGGGCATTCAAAGGTCTTATGGGGTCTATGGCAGAGTATGGTTTTCATTTTGTTATCATACCCTAAATTGGTTTTGATGTTGCCTCGTACTTTGATCTACTTATATTTATGTAATGATTTGGTTGGGGACAATTAAGCTCCATAGATGTAAGCAATCTTCAAAAGTGTTCATATAGTTTACATTCGCACAATCTGATATGAGGTATGTGGTGAACGTCTATTCTATGTTAGGTATAGAAGTAACACCTTATTTTTTAGGTATTTTTTCATATTCCACATTGTTTTAAATATTTTTTTTTCTGAAAAATAGGGGTGTTATAGGTTGGTATCAGGGGTTTTTACAAAAATATATTGCTTTCAAAAATAATTTAGCCAATACTCTAAGTTTTATCATTGTCTTTCCTAAAACATGTTGTTTTCAATGATTTTTAAGTGGGTAACATAGGATGGTATTCCTAAACTTTTATTTTGATTTTCTAGAATGTTTAATTATTTCAAATTCAAAATGTCCATGAGTGAGAGTAGGGTTGGGAATATTCCATAGATAGATTACGTGATAATTGTTATATGAGTCTTACTACTTGGTTGACTAAATTTATTCCCTAATTGCATCAACTCTTTAAGAATCAATGGCTGCTAACCAACACTACGAGTGTATTGAAACCATCATGGAGACCATTAGAGCCTATATGGAGGGCCAAATCTGAGTAACACAACCGCCATCAATACTTGCAGCTACACCAATTATGTGGGATAAGCTTAGGAGGGCTAGGCATCATCACCCACTAATCCTTGAGGGCTAACATGACTCTAACATCATAAAATGATGGGCTGGCACATGGGGAAGACCTTCGCTACTTGTAGTTTCCGTAGGGATAGGAGGGTTTGAATAGTGTAGACATTTGGAGACTTTTATGTGGTCCTTGATGGATTAGAGTTTAGGGTTACATATTATAGTTGTTTTCTTTAATTTGAACTCTATAACTTACTTAATTTCCCCTCATGTATTTGAATATTTGTGGACAATTGAGGTCTTTTACTTCAAAGGCTTTTTTCCCGTATTTATATAATGTATTTTGGCATACTCTACTTTGGTTTTGGTTGGTTAGCTCTAAGCCTTGTATCTAACATAGGATAGGCAATTGGTGCCTATTTTATGTTAGGTGTTATAGTAACATTTTTCATTTCCTTCTGCAAGGTTTTCAAATGAAATTTTTAGTAGTGAAAATTAGGAGTGTTATAGTAGAAGATAGAGTTTACAAAATCATTCCTAATAGTGTACCATGCATCAATGTTCTAAGTGAAGAGATGGTGAATAGTCTTAATCTTAAGACCATAAAGAGGCCAAGACCTTATTCTCTAAAATGGCTCAAAAAGATAAAGGTGTAAGATTCTTTAAAAATTTCCTTATTAATTTCAAATTTTGTAGGGAAAATTCATAAACATTTACACTTAAAACCTCATCTAAGAAGCAATCAAATAATTCTAAGATTAAATTGAGAGACTAATAAGACCAAAAAAGCAGTTGTGGAATTAACAATGATCTTATTACATATAACACTCTGATTACGAGGAGATTTAAACAAACCTTACAAAACATCTCAGTACCCAATTCCCTCAAAAATATAATAGGATAGTAGATGAGAGCATTTTAAATAGCACAACAATAGGTTGTCATTACTAAGGTTACATATACAATCTATTAATAATAGTATGTTAATGACATAATAAAATGACATAAAATGGGTAAAAACACAACTGTGTTACTAAACATGAGTGCCCGATATTTTTCTCTTGTACTTATAACTTTGCCAACTTTTCTAAAACCTATAAAGCCAAGAGAAATATGGTTTGTGTCCATAATCAATCCTCGAATGTTTCTACTCTATGTCATTCCTGCATGTAACAATCCAATGTATTTTACACATGTAAATATGAGTTAGAGAATCTAATAATCTTCATCTTGAATCATTATTTATGATAGCTAGCAATAAAATAAAAAAATATCATCATAAAACCTTAAGCCTAAGGGACTCTCTCATTGTATATGAATATGAGCAACCAATGGATCCATTAGCACACACATTTGATTAATGTTAGAAGTAACTCTTTGCATTGTCCCCACTTCACTAGATAGCACTTTAAGCTTAATTATATCACCAACTCCAATAATTGTCAAATATATATCCTCATAACCTCTAAGGCACAACACTAGAAAACTAACGGATGTCTGATCATTGGGACCATAACTAAGATTAGTGTAAATTATCAATATAATAATTATTAACATATATTTCAAACCAATTAATGGTTTACATAATAAGTACCTCAGATTCTGCACCACATTTAGGTAAAATTTCTCCATGTGATCACAACACACATGTTCACTACATACTCGAGTAATTATATAGTAATTACTAACTACAACATACATTAGGTAACTCGTAGCTACATATTATATAAGAGTGGTTAAGTCCTTATCTTGATTTGAACACATCTTAAGTCCTTATCTTGTTCACCTCAAATATACATTTTCCAACAACAAGTATATCATAGATATAAATAAAGTAACAACTAGTGAAAGACCACATACTATTGTTGGAGTATAAGAAAGTGACCACATTTCTTCTATAATAGTTGTAATGTAACCTAAGGTAGAATCAACACCAATAATAGCCTCTGAGTTTGAAATTGGATTCACCACACTAATACTACTACATGTATTATAAAAGACATACCAACATAACTTCTTAAAGCTATATCTAACAAAAGCCTCCACAAGCCTCTGTGTTATGCATGATGTAATTCCCATTTTCTCTATGTACTTCCTAGATTCCTCCTCACCAGATGAACTAATGCCATCAATATTAATAAAAACATACACCTTATTTGAAACTACCAAAATAAATTTATCCTTCTCCTCTTTATCATTAAATAATTCAGACATATTAAATGTAGCACATCTACATATCATTAGGTATTACACATGTCTCGTATGCCTAGTCGCATTAACAAAAGAAGAACAATGTTTGATGTGGAAACTCTCAATGTTTCCCTAGTTATATCCTTAATAGTTGAAGAAACCCATACAATGTCCTAATATGCTTCCTAACAATTACTACCATTAGCCCTTTCACAACCTTCAATGTGTCATTATAAATGACACACCTATAACCTTTCTTATCTAAGGAATACAACAAAATTAAGGTCTTGGTTATCATTAGAACATGACAAACACTAGATAATTTTTTGATCACACCATCATACATCCTCACCCTCAAAGTCCTAATCCTAGTAACTTTGTATGAAGCGTTGTTTATCAAGACAAAAACTCCACTTTGAATTTTGTAGTATGTTTGCAACCAACTTTTGTTGTGACACATATGGTAAAAGTGCCCAAAATCCAAAATCCACCAATAAGTCAACAAAGCAATTCATACATTAGAGTTAATATATTACTGGCACCATCTTCCTTAGTTGTTTCTACCTTACCCTTATTAGATACATCATCACTAGTATTTTCCTATTTCCTATTAAGGAATTATTTTCTAATATGGAGTTTCCTATGACACCCATGGAAGATAATAACTTTGAATCTTTCATTCCTTGATTTGGTGTCTTTTTCTGTCACTAAACCCATTATTAGAAGCCCCTCATGATGAAGCTTGGATAGTTTTCAAGAATTTTCGCCGGATCGTGAATCAAGCACAGGGTTCGATTCCGCACAAAAATCAGCCTAAGGAGTTTAATCCAAAGGAAGATTACAAAAAATCAGAGTGCATTTGTAATCAATGGCTACTAAATTTGGATTAATAGAAAGAAGATCAAGGACGAAGAAGATCGAGCGAATGAGTCAGTCATGAGAGAGAGAGAGAGAAGTCGAGAGAGATTCCAGAAAAATCGTCGAAATGTATTCAGCTAAAAGTTGTGACATACAGACAGTCCAATATACACCTAATATATGGGTGTATACAATACACAATACGACCCTTATACGGGTGATGGGATCAAGTACAAATACAACATATCAACCCAACAAACCATCTGACTAATACAAACAAACATGTCGTGGAGTTGGGATAATAAAGCAGCCCAACTACAAAGAAAAAATACAAATATACATTAATCCAAATAATGGATTTACAAATTAATCTCCATCAACTAAATTTTGTTAGCTAATCATGGTTATCAAGGGTTACGTAATCCACAATCCTTCTAACGCAGTAAATATAGGTCGGGTGGCAGATTACATGGCCAACTTAATTTTCATTAGCCAAATTATGCAGGTGACTGCATCATATGGGATAATCAACAATTTAATACAACAAATTCCTGTCAGCAACAACAACCAGTAGCAGCAATGCACAACAACTCATCATGATCCATCTCCCATATTTTGATTTAATTTCCTAATTAAACACACAATAAGAAAAGTAATTATATATGCAATATAATTTATAACAATTAATAGAACTATTTAAATACAAATTATGGAGACATATATCACCTCACTATGTGGATCAGTTGATCCCTCATCAATGAATTAAATCTTGACCAATTCATATTATAAAAAGGAATTCTTGAAATCTATAAAAACAAATTCATTATTTCCATATAATATAGTATCATGGAAATATTCATAATCTGTCAACAAAGAATACAAAAACATAATAACAAAATCCTCATTATCTAATTTGGAATCTATATTCTATAAATCAAAAATTAAAGAATTAAACTCACCAGCTCGCTAAATTTGAGATCATAAAACAAACTTTTCAATAATAATGGATTCATTATATATCTCCTCACATAAAAGGACTGTGACATCAATCACAAGGAGACAATGGTTTTTTCTTTTGACACATTCTATAAAACCTCATTTGGAAGCCATAAATGAATGGTATATAGAGTCTTAAAATTTTTATCCATAAGGTTTTCATTAGCCATCATCTCAAGTTTTTCTACTTTCTCAGATAATGGCTTATTTAATAATTTCTAAATAATAACTAATATAATCTTTAATTTCCATAACCCAAAATTGAGAGAATGATCAAATATCTTGATATTAAATCTTTTAAATTACATACCAACAAAAATTGATTACACACCAATGTTATGCTTAAATTATAGGACAATTTTCTAGATGTCAATGCCTAATACCTAATCTAACAAGCAATTAGGGAATTACAAGATCAAAATAATGAAACTTATTATTTATAACTAATATATGGAATTTAAAGACTATTTTCCTACTTAAAAATGTCATTTAATCCTCATTAATTTTATAAGATTAAACTTTTCTCCAATTTTCCTAAACAAGGGTACCCCCCGTATTTCCTAAACAAGGGCCATGTTAAAATCTCAGTTCTTATATTCAGAATCAAGAATTTGGCAGAGAAATCAAAGAAAAACATGGATGTCTCGTGTTTCCTAAACACGAACCGTGTTTTTTTTTTAATTTGTAACCACTCACACAACTTATTTTCTGATATATTCTCTAACAATTTTGGGTTCGAAAATCATATTTGAGGATTCGAAACAATTGAATGTACTCTCTCTCTATTCCCTCTAGAAAATACATGTACTTCATAATTGCAACTTCCTTTATCTTTCTTGTATTCCATTGAACAATTGAAAGCCTACAATTCAAGTGATCAGTCCTTCTCTGTTCCTTTCTCAATTGCAAGTTCTACATTTTGATTGAATGCAAGTAAAATTTTTGTAATTCTGTTTTTATTTCTCTTTATTTTAGTGTGTTTTTACTATTATTATATTTTTATATTAATTACAAGTTATTAAATGTAATAGTGTGGTCTATAATTATGCAGATGTTTGAGTAAATAAAATAGGGTAGGATGATTTGAGGATGGAATTATGTTTCAAATATAAGAACTTAATTTGAAGGGTTGATTCTATATGAAATTTAATTGAATGAATGGATGGAATTGAATGATTTTGCATCATAGATTAAGAATTTAAACTAATTAGATTGATCACCTATTTAGTTTTGAACTTCATCTCCGCTAAGACAACATAATTAATCCGTAATTTTTAATTAACGTGTCTAGAGTAGGAAGATATTAATTGTTAATCTTATCCATTAATTCGTACAATCGCATAATCCAAGCTATGTGGTTATGGTTGTAGTTGATTGATTTCCATTCCTAGTGCTGCCATTAATTGACTATAGTGTTCCTAACCTAGGTTATTAAATGGTTAGGTGATAAATTGAGAACTTATTCAATTTATTAGAATTGAGAGAAAGAAAAGAGATGAATTATTATGAGCTACTAAAGGTCAACATTAAATTATTTAGAATCATCCTTTTTTCCATAAGTATTTGATACCTTATGTCCATAATCAATTCATTCCTATCCTCATTCATCAATTAGAGAGCAAAGTTGACTATAGTATTGAATTAACAATAGAATTAATGAAATTGTGTAACTAGGGTTTTATCATCAATTAAAAAATTATTGAATAAACACCATTCCTTGTTAGTTCGACTCCTTCTTACCATATACTAAGTAATTAGGAATTAGGATTTATGTATTGAATTTGTTGTGTATACGACAGTGCATCAAAGTTTTGG
This sequence comes from Tamarix chinensis, assembly GCA_030549775.1. Taxonomy (NCBI): domain Eukaryota; kingdom Viridiplantae; phylum Streptophyta; class Magnoliopsida; order Caryophyllales; family Tamaricaceae; genus Tamarix; species Tamarix chinensis. Next base: position 92,017,160 of record CM060176.1, read on the forward strand.
CCCCATGGTCAGGGAATGGCAGTTATAATCTTTAGTTTTATTTTTGGTGTTGTTTCTTATTTTTGCTTTCAATAAATTCTCCAAGTGTACTTATCTATTCTTGAATTGTATGTAATCCTAAGGCACTCGCATTTGAGGTTGTTCACAATTGAGCATCAAGGACAAATCATCCCATTAATAGATCCAAATTCTTCCTCTCCAATTGCAAACTGAAGAAGAAGGAGGAGATAGGAATACGCTCATCATATTCCATTACCTTATGAAGAAAATTACACATATTTGGAAGAAGACCACATAGAGGTCTTGTTTAATACACATTGTCACATCAATCCACCTATGGAAGATCGAACCCTCAAGGAGCTAGCTGCTCCTGTTTTCAACCCTAATCTTTTATGCATTAATTATTTTGCCGAAAATGATACTTGTGAGATTAAACGTGGATTGATATGTGCTTTACCTTTTTTTTACAGGATTTAGAGACAACAATTCCATGTGCTCAGATTGTTTCACTGATCCCAATAAATTTCTTACGGAATTCCATATAGCATGTTCTAGTATAAAACCGAATGAAGTGTAGAACAACTTAAATTCAAAGATTTTCCTTTTGCTCTATTTGATGCTACAAAGGAATGGTTATATAACTTATCAGCGGGGTTGGTATATACTTGGACTGATATGTAAAACTTTTTCTTGAAAAATATTTTCCTTCATCTAGAGCAACTAACATAAGAAAAGAAATTTTTGGTATTAGGAAAGATGGAGGAGAATCATTACATGAATATTAGGAACGTTTTAAGAAATTGTACAGTAGTTATCATAATCATGAAATTAGTGAAAAATTATTAATATAATACTTTTATGAAAGATTATCTCCTATGGATCGTAATATGATAGATGCTGCTAGTGGTGGTGCATTGGTTGATAAAAGACCTTTCAAGGCTAAAAGATTAACTGCTAACATGGCATCTAACTCTGAATATTGCAATAGGGGTAATACTTCTACGTCTCAATAGATGAAAGAAGCTAATATTGCTGAATTGAAACACACAAGTGTCAAATTTGACAGCTATTGTAGAAAGAGTTGTGGGTGAGAAGACTCATGCTAGGGTATGTGGAATTTTTTCTTTTACTATGTATCCTACTGATATGTGTCCTACTTTACAGGAAGAACAACAAGTGAATGCAAATGGAGGATAAAAATTACCAAAAAGAAATGATCCATTTGCTCCAACATACAATCCTAGATGGAAGGATCATCCACATCTAAGGTATGAAAACACTCAACAAGGTGGTAATTCATATTTCCGACCATATGTTTATCAAAATCAACAAGGATCGAAACTACCTCCCGAATTCTTTCAAGTTCCACCAAATCACCAAAGACCACCATTTCAACCAATACCTCCACCACAAGTTCCACAACAATTAGGAAGAATGCCTTTGGAAGATTTGGTGAAATCTTTGGGTACTAATACATTGCAATTTCAACAAGAAACTAGAAATGGTATCAAGAATTTGGAAAATCAAGTAAGTCAATGGAAGATTCCCTTGGGAAACTACAAGCACAAGGATCCTCGAAATTCCCTAGTTAGATAGAAAGAAACCCTAGGGAAAATGCTAATGCTATCATAACTCGAAGTGGGAAATAGTTGGCAGATCCAAGAAAAGCTAGTGAGGAAGAAGAAATGAGTAAAGAATCAGATGAGACAATTGTTGAAGAACAAAAGATTGAAGATTCTCAATAGGTAACTAAAGGTAAGTAGTCCACTCCTATTAAAATACCTGCTCCTTTTCCAAGCATGTTGGCAAGAAACACAAAGATAAATTATGATAAGGAGATATTTGACATATTTGGAAGGGAAGAAGTTAATCTCCCTCTCATTGATGCAATTAAACAAGTTTCAAGGTGTGCAAAATTCCTTAAGGATTTGTGTACTAACAAAAGGAAAATGAAGGGGGATGAAAAGGTAAGTGTGGGAGAAAATATATTAGCAATTTTACCAAGGAAAATTCCACCAAAATGCAAGGATCCAAGTATTTTTACTATCCCTTGCAAGATTGGAAATAAGTGGCATGAAAAATGCATGCTTAATTTAGGTGCTTCAATCAACGTCATGCCTTTATCTATTTTTAATGCCCTAAGTCTTGATCCTTTAAAGGAAACTCGTGTGGTTATTCAATTAGCTGATAGATCTAACACATACCCTGAAGGGGTAATTAAAGATGTCCTAATTCAGATGAATGAATTAGTTTTCCCTATATATTTTTATGTGTTAGATATGCAAGATAATGGTTTATCTAATCCCTCTCCTATATTGTTACGTAGACCATTCTTGAAAACTTCAAAAACAAAAAATGATGATGAAGTTTTATGATGGAGTTTTAGGTTTAACATAAATGACTCCATGCGATACCCAACAGATGGTGAATCGGTATCTATGATTGATGTTATTGAGGATTTAACTTAAAAGGTGTACAAATTATTATCTGCAGATCCTTTAGAAGTAACCTTAACTCAATGTATAGAAACTGAAGTGTTGGAAGAAATGAATGAGATGTTTCTTATTGAAGAAGAGATTAAAGAAGTAGTAGCTGCTTTAGGGGCATGTCCTTATAGAATCAGAGGGTTTGTGGATTTACCATTGACATTGGATAGACCTTTACCTTCCATAGAGCAAGCACCATAAGTGGAGTTGAAACCTTTACCTAACCATCTCAAGTATACATTCTTAGGAGATAAAAATACCCTTCTTGTTATCATCTCTAGTGACCTAACACCCCAACAAGAAGAATAACTTGTCAATGTTTTGAAAAAGTATAAATCTGCTTTGGGATGGATGGTTGCTGATATTAAAGGTATTAGTCCTTTGGTATGTATGCATCGGATTTTAATGGAAGATGATGTCAACCTGAGTAGACAAGTATAACATAGGTTTAATCTGATCTTGATTGAGGTTGTGAAGAAAAAGGTGTTAAAATTGTTATCTATGGGAGTCACTTATCCAATTTCTAATAGCAGTTGGGTTAGTCCTCTTCAAGTTGTACCTAAGAAAATGGCAATCACAGTAGTGGAAAATGATAAGGGAGAAAAGGTTCCTACTAGAGTTCAAAATAGTTGGAGGGTATGTGTGGATTATAGGAAATTGAACTCCATGACTAGGAAAGATCATTTTCCTCTACCATTTATGGATCAAATGTTAGAAAGGCTAGTGGGACATGCTTATCATTGTTTCCTTAATGGTTATTCTAGATATGTGTAGATTCCCATAGCTCTAGAAGATCAAGAGAAGACCACATTTACATGTCCTTATGGTACGTTTGCATATCATCACATGCCATTTAGGCTATGGAATGCCCCTACCACATTCCAAAGATGTAAGGTAAGCATATTTTCTTAATATCTAGAGAAATTTATCAAGGTATTTGTGGATAATTTTATTATTAATGGGAATACTTTTAAGGAATGCCTAGGTAATTTAACTCTCATTTTGAAAAGATGTCTTGAAACAAATCTCGTACTAAATTCTAAAAAATACCATTATATGGTTCAAAAAAGAATATTTTTGGGAAATGTCATTTCGGCTAAAGGAATTGAAGTAGATAAGGCAAAAATTGATCTTATAGCTTCATTACCTTATCCATCAACTGCTAAAGACATACGTTCGTTCTTGGGAAATGCTAGATTTTATAGCCAATTTATTAAGGATTTTTCTAAAATAGCCCAACCATTGTGTGAGCTTCTTCAAAAAGAAACAGAGTTTTAGTTTGATGGTGCATGCAAGAAAGCATTTGAACATCTAAAAGAAAAATTGATTAGTGCACCCATACTTCAACCACCCGATTGGAACTTTCCCTTTGAATTAATGTGTGATGCATCTAACTATGCTATCGATGTAGTGTTAGGTCAAAGGATTGCGAAAGATCCACATGTGATATACTATGCCTCACGAACCTTGAACGAAGCTCAGCTTAATTACACAACCACTGAGAAGGAGCTTCTCACCATTGTCTTTGCTTTGGATAAATTTTGTTCTTATTTTTTTAGGAACTAATATAATTGTTTATTATAACCATGCAGCTTTGAAATATCTACTAGCAAAGAAGGAAGCAAAACCAAGGTTAAATTAGATGGATACTTCGACTCTAAGAAATCAATATAAATATCAACGATAAAAAAAGGATTTGAAAATGGAGTAGCAGATCATCTAATTAGGTTGATCAAGGAGGTTGAAGTTGAGGCACCTATCAATGAAGCATTTCCAAAAGAACAACTTCATGCCATTGGAAATGAGATACCATGGTATGTTGACAAGTAAATTTTTTGGTCACAAAAGTATTTCCTTTACACTTTACTAAGGCATAAAAAGATAGGATGAAGAGTCAAGCAAAATATTTTGTATGGAATGACCCATATTTGTGGAAACAATGTGCTGACAAAAATATTAGGTGTATCCCTATTAGTGAAATTATTTATATCTTAACATTTTGTTATAGTTATGCTTGTGGGGGTCATTTTGGTCATAAAAGAATAGCCTATAAAATTTTAGAAAGTGGATTTTTCTGTCCTACCCTATTTAAGGATGCTTATGAATTTTGCAAAATATGTGAAAATTGTCAAAAGACAAGAGGACTAGGTCCTAGAAATGAAATGCCACAAACGCCTATCATTGCATGTGAAATTTTTGATGTTTGGGGTCTGGATTTCATGGGTCCTTTTCCATCATCTTTTGGTTTCAAATATATTCTCGTTGTTGTAGATTATGTGTCAAAATGGGTGGAGGCAAAATCCATCCGTACTGACGAAGCTAAAGTTGTTGCAGAATTTCTTCGAACTAACATTTTTGCAAGGTTTGGCTTGTCGAAGGCTATAATAAATGACAAAGGTTCACACTTCTGCAATAGAACGGTAGAAGCATTGTTAAATAAATATCATGTGACACATTAAATTTCTACAGCATATCATCCACAAATAAATGGTCAAGCCCAAATATCTAATTGAGAAATCAAATCAATTCTAGAAAAGATGGTGAAACTGACAGGAAAGGATTGGAGCTTACACCTCAATCATTCTCTCTAGGCCTATCGCACACCTTTCAAAACTCCAATTGGTATGTCACTATATCATTTGGTCTATGGTAAGCCTTGTTATCTTTTGGTTGAATTGGAACATAAAGCTTTTTGGGCTGTAAAGAAATGCAACATGGAGTCAAATGAAATTGGAAGGCATAGAAAACTCCAATTACAAGAACTTGAGGAAACAAGAAATGATGCTTTTCAAACTGCATTACGATATAAAGATCAAACTAAGGCAGCTCATGATAATTTCATTCTTAGGAAGAATTTTAAATCGGCCAAAAATTTTTATTATACCATTCTTGCTTTAAGATCGATGGATTAGCCCATTTATTGTAACTAATGTGCTTTCTGATGGTGCAGTAGAGATAAAAAGTGAGAAAATAGGAAAAATGTGGAAGGTGAATGGACAACGTCTCAAACCTTTTTACAAAGGATACTGTGTGCGAAACCTGAAAGTGGTAGATCTTACCGTTCCAAGTTATGAAGGCTAAAATAATGGGATTTTATCACTTGGGAAACACCCAAGTGTTGTACATAATTTTTTTTTCTCTCATACTATGTTTCTTTATTATTCTTATCCTTCTAGTATATGTGCTTATCATGAAGGATGTAGTTATGTATGCTTACTATGTTTATGTTGGAGTACAAGTATATACTATGTACATTTTTTTTCCTCCTCTATTTCCAAAAAAACATGGGGCACCATATTACCAATACATGCCCCGTGTTTTTCTTTCAGAGACAAACCAACAAAGGAAGAAACATTCAAAAATAACATGGGGAGCCCGTGTTAATGTTACACGAACCATGTTTTTCTATCAGGGAAATTTTCAAAAATTCCAGCAACATTCAAAAATAACGCGAGGGGTCCATGTTCACCAAATATGAACCATGTTTTTGTGTCATTTAAATTTTTCAAATTCCCGAGACTTTTAAAAATAGCATGGGGGTCCGTGTTTACCAAACACGGATCATATTTTTCTGTCAAGATTTTTTCCCGTGTAATAGAGAGTTCAAAAATAAAAATCGGGGTACCGTGTTTCTTGAAAAATCCCCTACTTTTGTTCGTGTTTTTAGAAATTCAAAACAAGACCCCCTCTTATTCGACTCTATCTCTACACACTACAATAAAGCACCATTTTCCCTTATTTATTCCTCCATTTTCTTGCATAATCTTCCGTTCCATTACATTCTCACTTTCATTCATCATCCCTGCTACTCCTCCATTCATATTTTAATCTCAATTAGCCTTTCCATTACTCGTATTCCTGCAACATTCGAAAAAACTGATTTTCAAACCCTAATTTTGATTCTTGCTGCAATTGTCTAGATTTAAGCAATTTATCTTAGGGGTTTTATTTAATTCAAATTTCCTGGGCATTACCGAACATCATTCTGCAATTTCATTCATCAAAATTCACAATCCTATGGTATATGCCCTATTTAACCGAAATTGCCAAATTTGTTTGATTTTACACTTTTTGCTACAATTGTGAGGCATAAATGTTTGTGTGATGACAATTTTGTAACATAATACAATAAATTTACATTGGTTTGTTGAATTTGTTGCCAAAATTATAATACCTATCAATGTTTTGTTGATTTGCTAAAAGAATAGGGCAAATATAATGAAAATGTTCAAAGTTGCACTTTTGTTGCAAATTGAAATACATTTTTGGTAAATTGGGGATATGTGCTGAAATAACTCTAGCAAGATGAAAATTCTTTATACCTGCAAATGGATGAATGTAGATATGCTTATGAATGATGCATCTCAATACCAATGACTTAATGGCAAGAAAATTACTTAATTGAATACCAAATATCACAATGTTTGTAACATCAAATTTATATTTGGCATTTATGTTTAAGTGATGGATTGGGTAAGAAAAAAAGTGAAGAACACAAAAATTTATTACCTCCCACCCTACTATCCTTACGAATGCATATGTATTTTGTAGATGGCACCTAAAAAGAAACAACAAATCGAGGGGGAATCTTCAAGACCTTGATCATCACCAACTCAACATCGAAACCGAAGAAACCGACCCAATGAACTAGGTATCATATTTACCACTTCAGAACAACAGCAAAGGTATGACTATTTATCTCAAATGAGCATTATTGGAACAAGGTATTTGGATGATGGATGTCTAAATACGTTAGTAATACATGCACAAGTGATGCAATTGGTGAGAAATGTAGGATTATATAATTTTTTCTATTGTACTAATCATACGTATAGGCATTTAACATTAGAATTTCTTAGTACCTATAAATTATGTATTGTTGTTAGTGCTTCTCTAGATTAGCAAGGGTATATTTGTTTTCGCCTCTTTAATGAGGATAGACAAGTGTCTCTGCATGAACTATCACATATTTTTATGCTGCCTCCGGGGGCGATCGTATCATATTCCCTTAGTTCAATGTGAATAGTTTATTTGTGAAAATTGGTGATATCTCTAATATACCCACCCTTAATACTTTTTGAATATCTGAAGTTAAGGCTTCAAGGATTTTCAATCTAGTCTTTATATATTTACAAAGACTCTTAGCTACCACCATTTTTAGGCGAGGAGATAGTATAGGGGTTATTCGTTCCATTGAGCTTTACTTCATCAATGCTATGCTAGATCATACTCGACTTGATAGTGCTTATTTTCTAGCTAAGAAATTTCAAAGGGTAGGAACTTCTAAATTGGGTGATATTTTCATTAGTAGTTTAATTACCACTATTTCTTTAAGTTTGGACATACCTCTTCCTAGTGATATGCCCATAGAAGCTATGAGTACCTGAATCGATATTGAACATTGTCATCTTACGCATCTTATCGGGCATAGGAGCAATGCATGGTATCTTTCATACCAAAGGCGTCCTCATTTTCCTCTACCAAACCCTACCAGAACCGATCCTTTCAACCAAAAAAATTAGCAACCATTTGATGATGAAGATACTTCCGCTCCTCTTGCCATTGAACATCCAATCCCTCCTCATAGTGACCAAGCACCACCGCCTCCCCCACTTCATTCACAAGCCGGTTCCTTTTCCTCATCTACTTATATTCCCGAATGGCATCTCCAATTTCAAACCCAAGTCTATTTCCAACTAGATTCCATATGCCAAAATCAAGATCAAATGATGGAGATGATGAAATATCTTTACGAGTTTCATCTCGGACATAGAGACCCCCTACCATCTCCTTCGTAAATCTGATTCCAATTCTCTTTTTCTTGGGTTAGTTCATTGGAGACAATGAATAAGATAAGTACGGGGATGTGCTTGTGATAATTTATTAATTTAAGATAGTCTTTGTGGGTGTTATGTGCATATATATGTAGTTTTATTTATTCAGTTTTATTTCTTTCATTTTATGCATGTTTTGTTTAGGTAAGTTGTGTCATAAGTATATAATCCTATGTTGGTTGTTTGGTTCATCTTTAAACAAGAAGTGTTAGATTTGAGTTATCCATTCAAGGGGTGAAACAAAGTAATGGGACTAAATTTTTTTACAAAGGATATTTTTAAATCATATTAACTGGTTTGATCACCATCTTCTAAAACCTTAAAAATAGAAATTGAGAGTGTGATAGTAGTGAAGGAAATAAAGTTATAATGGTTAGGAATCAATCCATTCATTGAATAGGAATGAGATGAAATGAAATAAAAAAATTGGTAGATACACCATTATGAGCGCTTGAGTCTAACCATTGAATACATTGTTTAACCAGAATATATTTGTGTGTATTCTCCAATGATATGTGAAACTAGAATTTTCCACTAATTCTCTTCAAGACTGAATAGAACTTTAGGATATTTGAAAATGATAAAGGCATTCTTCTTTCTTTATTAGCTATAAAACCAAAACGCTTACCTTGAAAATTATTATCCATTTGCATAAACCCCTCTAACCCTAAGCCTTATTCTATTGATTTAACCTTCATTAACAACTAATCTTCATATGAATTTCCCCTCCTAACTATATAACTAGTGAAGCAATAAATTTTCAAGAAAAATAATTGTTGATAAATTAAAATCCAAGCTTGGGGGTGCAAAATTTTGGTGAAGGAGTTGGAAAAAAAGTATTTTATTCTTTATTTGGTTGAAGGGAAAGGATTGTAACTTCTATAAAAAAGTTGCTTCTCTGATTAATAGAGTTAAGCTACAATCCCAAAATTATAGCCTACCTTATAACTTTAGCCCCATTACTACCAATTTCAAGACCTTTTGATTCTTATATACTGTAGTCCTTTTCAGCGATGGCAAATTGAGAATAATGGCAAACATATGGGCGATCATTATCATTTGGAGAATTTTTTAGAGTAAACACTTCACGCCATACACATATAAGAGTGAGTGTTTTCATACACTGAAAGTAAGAATCTGTCAATTTAAATTTCATTAATCTTAGTATAACTTTGTATAGTGAGATGATAACTATGTTAACTTTCATTCCCTGCCCATTTGAGCATTTGATAAGACTGTTTATAAGGTGAGTTAGATGTATGATTCAAAATATTCTCAACATTGTGATTTTATGATTTATAAGTGTTTTAAGTCCCAATGATTTGTTAAACTCTGTGAATAAATAAATACAATCTTACAATTCTTGTAATCCGTGACTTATCTCACTTGAATTTTTTGATGTACTCATGTGCATGTTATGATTTTTCTTGAGAATAAGCAATGATTTAAGTATGGGGGTATTTGATAGATGAAATTTATAGACTATTTTCCTACGTAAAAATGTTATTTATAAGATTTAATATTTTCTCGATTTTTTCTCTTTTCAATAGATTTTGTAGGAAAAGATAAAATTTAAGAAATTCAAAGGAGAAATCAACGAAAATAAGAAATCAATCAAATAACACATCAAGAAACATTGAAGCAAGGGGAGAAAAGTTGGAAATGAAGTAAATACACCAATAGAAGTTGTGCTGAAATTTTAAATGAAGAAGAGTCAAAGAGCCAAGATCACATTACCCCTATGTTTCCTAAACACAGGCCATGTTAAAATCATAGTTCTTATATTTAGAATCTAGAATTTGGCAGAGAAATTCGAGAAAAATACGAAGGTCCCGTATTTCCTAAACACGAACCATGTTTTTCTTAAATTTTGTAATCGCTCACACGACCTATTTTCTGATATATATTCTCTATCAATATGGGATTCAAAATATAGTTTTGAGGATTCGAAATAATTAAATGTACTCTCTTTCTATATTCCCTCTAGAAAGTACATGTACTTCATAATTCTGACTTCCTTTATCTTTTTTGTATTCTATTGAACAATTGATGGTCTGCAATTCCCTTCTCTATTCCTTTCTTAATTGTAAGTTCTACATTTTGCATTTGTGTTTTTATTTCTCTTGCTTTTAGTGTGTTATTACTATTAGTAGATGTTGTTTGTATTAATTATAAGTTATTGCAAGTAATAGTGTGATCTACAATTGTGCAGATGTTAGAGTAAATAAAACACAGTAGGATGATTTGACAATGGAATTATGTTTCAAATATAACAACACAATTTGAAGGATTGATTCTATAAGAAATTTAATTGAGTTAATGGATGGAATTGAATGATTTTGTATCATAGATTAAAAATTTAAACTAATTATATTGATCACCTATTTAGTTTAGATCTTAATCTCCTCTAAGACAACATAATTAATCCGTAATTGTTAATTAACTTGTCTAGAGTAGCAAAAAGGTTAATTGTTAATCTTATCCATTAATTTCTACAATTGCATAATTCGAGCTTATGTAGTTATGGTTGTAGTTGAATGGTTTCCATTCGTAGTGCTACCATTAATTGAATATAGTGTTCCTAACCTAGGTTATTAAATGGTTAGGTGATAAATTGAGAACTTATTCAATTTATTAGAATTGAGAGAAATCAAAGAGATGAATTATTATGAGTTTCTAAAGGTCAGCAATAAATTATTTAGAATGATTCTTTTTCCATAATTATTTGATACCTTAATTCCATAATCAATTCATTCCTATCCTCATTCATCAATTAGAGAGCAAAGTTGACTATAGTATAGAATTAACAATATAATTAATGAAAATTTGAAACCAGGATTTTAACATCAATTACAAAATTATTGATTAAACATCATTCCTTGTGGGTTTGACTCCTTCTAATGATTTACTACATAATTGGAAATTAGGATTTATGTATTAAATTTTTTTGTGTATACAATAGTGCATCAATAACACTTGTTATTACTAGGAGCTTCAAACAACTCTAATAAAAAAAATACTTTGTACACATTTTTCTCAATAACATAAGAGAAAAGTAAAGGAAAAGTTTGGATAGGTTTGATAGTGAAATCTCACTGTAAGGGTTACATACAAAATTTATTTATAGCAATATGTAAGAAACAAAAGTGAACAACATCAAACAAGAAAAAAACATGGATTGTGTTATTAAACATAGGTACCATATATTTTCTCCAGGATTTTAGACTTAACCAAATTTTACACAACTAGGGAAGCATGAAGAAACATGATTCATATTCATAAACAAGACCATTCATGTTTCCACTCCTTAACTCTATTTTTGTGAAAACCTCTCAAGAAACCTCCACATCACAACCCAAGCTTGTTTACACACACAAATACAAGTAATGATCTCAAAAAATTCATTATTATATTGATGATATTTTATGTGACATATTAGTTATGGATGCATGCTAAACCATACTTAGGATTTTATGGAAAAATGATAGAAAATTATCCTATAATGAAGTATTTAGTGATTATATAGTGTGAAAGGTGGTGAGGATGGTCAAATTGAAGCTCATTTTTTTTATCTTATAATTGAACCTAAGAGCCAAAAACTATGCTCACGTTTAAGTGTTTGCTTCACTAAGAGCAAGAAATGGTGGAAACCATCAAGGAAGAAATGATTTACTATGTATTGGTGATGAAATAATAAGTATTGCAATAGGAGACAATATAACATAATTTGATCCTTACCAAGCTGCTAAAGGAATTTAGTAAAGTATTTTACAAAGAGATACCACTTAAAATATAACCTTTAAGATAAATGGGCATGATATTAATTTTATGCCAAGAGCTTTTCTTCCAAAGAAAACCTCTTATCTATGCTATCTCAAAGATTTTATGGAGCATTAAAGGCTAATATAAGAGTTCTTAGATAATAATTATGTGAGGGAGGGCATAAGTATATCTTGTGTTCCAACTTTATTGGTCTATAAGAAGGATAAAACATGGAAGATGTTCATTGATTTGATTAGGTCCAGATCATCACAAATAATATAAACATCCTATATTAGGAATATATAACATTATAAATGATTTTGATAGAGCTATGATATTTTCTTAGATTAATTTGAGGAGTATTACTATTAAATTAGAGTTAGAAAAATGGATGAGTGGAAAATAGTTTTTAATACTATGTATAATTTTTATAGGGGATGGATGATGCACTCTAGGTTATGTAGCACACCTATTTATTTTATAAGATTGATAAATAAAGTGCTAAAAAAATTTTTAGATGATTTTCTGATGGCATATTTGAATGACATTCTCATTTACATTAAAACAAAACATGATCATCTTATACACTTGAGGAAGTTTGTAAGAAGTTGAGGAAGGGAAGATATATGGTAAGTTTTGTTTTATGATGGAGAGTATATTATCTTTTTTATTGCATTATAAGTTAAGACACGGTATGAGTAGAAACCAACTAATGTGCATGAAGTTAAGTGTTCATGAATTTGAATTCATGTAGGGAAGAATCATCAATTACTTCGCCACTATTACAACTCCTATTACACACCTTTAGAGTAAAAAAGAGTTTAAGTTGATCAGTGATACTATAATATATTTTTAAGTAGTAAATATGATGCTCTCTAATGCACCAATTTTAGCTATGATTATCTTTTTACAAGATATTTAAAGTCACTTACTATGCTAGTAGGATAGGCATTAGATAATTCTTATTATAAGATAAGAGGCTAAAAACATTATTTTATGAGAAGTTGAGTGGTTCAAGAATATTTTACACAAATGATGATGATGATGAGTTCAATTCTATAAAAGTTATATAGAACAGTGGAGTCATTATTTGAGGCTAAAGTTTTTTGTTCTTCACTTAGATAATGAGAGATTGAGGTATTTTCATGGATAAAAGAAGGTAAATCTAGGATATGCCAAGTGAGTGAGATTTTTTTCATATGTTTTGTTCTTTACTAAGCACTTAGAAGAGAAAGAGAATGTGATTGTATATGCTTCTTCAAGAATATCCATGGTAATTTCACTTATTGATGCTAAGTTACTAAGCTTTAAGGTGTTAAAGGATGTATAAGCTAAGGATGAAGACTTCATAGAGACTTTCAAGGCGTATAGGAATCATAGGACTACTGGAGTCTATGTGATCTAAGCAATAGGTGGGATTATTCCCCATAATCTCTGAATACCATGGAAGCCATCTAAATATTGAACATAATGTCTTGGCTCATACCATTGAAACCAAGTAGACATAAGTCCTAGTTCTTACAAAAGTAACATGGACAAAACTCTTGGCTCATCATAAGGAAACTTGATCGACATAATTCTAGGTTATTGCCAAATCAACATCAACATAAGTTCTAGCTCATGCTAATAACCATCTTGTGCTGACCATAACCTTTAGTATCGATACCACCTCGTAAATCATCAATGTCTAAAGTAGGAAACACACTGGGATTCATGACGATCCAGGGATTAACTAGCATCCCACCCGAAGGAAAAAGATCCCAAAGGCAAACTAACCCCTAGTAGTTAATTCAGGATCAAATAATCTATACCTTTCATTGTGATCATTCTACTTTAAGTGATTATTATCTTATTAGCCTAGGAATGTTATTTCACATAAAGGACCACAACAATAGCACACCAAGAAACAAGCCTTTTTTATTCAACACACCCATATAGTGTTCTCGTATCATTTAGTTCTCCCATTTACGGTCCCTTCAACAGACTATTCTAATACATGATCCTTTATGCCAATGGGTGGAATTACTTCTTGTGAATGTCACCCATAATAATCTAAGCTGGCCATTAAATTTATATTTATTCCCTTGTTCATAATTCAAATATAGGTTATGTGAAGGTCAACTTCATAATTCATTACTCAATTATAGACTTACCCATTTATTAAATGATATTCCAATTAAATTCCTAAGACTAAAGGTGAAAGTCAAGTTATAGGTCTTTTAGAGTTTACTCGTAACTAAAAATAGTTTATTTATTTATTTCATTAGCTAGATGAAAATTACTAATCATAGGTAAAGTTAACTCAAGGCCATATAATATGTTTATGTTATTTTTCTTTCATCTTCACTAAGTCATTTCACTTATGGTGTTCTCATTTTAAGGCTATGATATCTACAGGATTATTATCGATTATTTTGACCCATTACTTCAATACTAACCATAAGAAGAATCCATCTCTATCCATTTTATCATCTATTCATGTTAGGTTGAAAAGAAGGAAAAACATCATACTAAGGTAAGCATTGAATAATTTCCTTTTATTAATTTTTATTCATTATTTTACTTTATTAAATCCACATAATTTCATAGCTATCAACATACTAGGTCATTATCCTAGTATGAGAAGATTTAAACATCACATATAGGAAGAAAATAGGCGATAAAAAGCAAAATTAGCTAATGTCAATCAATTAGTGTCAAAATCAGTCAATGGGTCTTACTCACCAGTTGATCGGTTTCATAAACTAGTAGATTGATAATGATATTGATAGCCTTCAAATTGTGGTGAACTAGTTGGTTGATCAAACTCACTTGTCAACTGTTTTGATCCCCAGACAAGTGGTTTTCCAATATAGGTTGATGGGTCTAACATGACGCTAAGACTACTGGATTTACAGACGAACAAGTCCATTGATTCACCCACCCAACCAATTGCTCCAGAAATTAGTCAATCAGTTTGGTCAAATAAGTTGATTATTTTAACTTGATTCCAAAACCACTAAAGTTACATACCAACCAATCAATCGATTTACCAAACCAAGCGATCAATCTTAGAGACTAGTTGATTAAAGCAACCTATAGAACACTAATTACACAGAATTAAATTACATGACTTTCTCTAATCAAATAGAACAATAATCATTAGTTATTCAAAATACTCAACAATCAATATTCATGAATTGACTAGCAAAATACCATAATCTTGCTGAGAGATCTTAGCAAATCATGCTAGCATATTATGAAGTTAAATTAGGAAATCATGCATCACATTCTCTTCTTACTAGGACATTATATAGCAATACACTCCATAAGTTACAAATAAAATTGTCACTTAAAACACCCTAAATAATGGAAAGTTTAGAATCAAGAATCATGGACATGAGATTCAAGTATGTGAAGCTTTAAACTAAGTTTCCAACTAGTCCATTCATTCATTCTAGAAAATAGCTCATTCACATTATCATCTCTACTAATTAGGATATCACAAACTTATTGCACATATACCATACTTACCCATACCATTTCTATAATAATAGGAAAGATAATGATGTACCTTAGAAAGTCGAGCAATAGACTAAAAGAGCACAAGTGTATGAAATTCCAAATATGTTTTTCATTTACCAAAAGACCTTTCAAAGAAAGCTTAGTTAAAACTTAGTAAAAACCTTTTTGAAATTGTGTGAGGAAGATTTAATAAAATTGGGGACCTCAGAGAGAAAATCAAGGAAAACCCACCTTCCAAATAGGGAAAATGGAGAGCACTAGGGATGAAATATAACCCTCACTATTTTCCCTAATCTAAATCAATATTATAGAAAATAAAAACAATAAGGATCTAGAAAGAGGATTAGAATAGGAAAAGAAAATTAGAGCGCAACCTCAAATAGGGGAAAGTAGTAAAGTAAGTCTGAAGAAAAATAAGACAATTTGGAGGTTAGGGAAGAAGAGAAAAAAATTAAAATTTTTAGTTTGAATGACTGAAGGTTCTACTAGAAGGTGAAGGGTAAGGGAGTATATAAATCAAAACACCCAAACCTCGATCAGAAATAAAAATTCAAAGTGTAAGTTTTTGATGTTTCAAATCTAACATTTTCAACCTTGAGTTAGTTTAGTGAAACTGCAGGGTTCTAGGTATTGTGCAATAAAAATTTCTAACATAAGAAGTGTATGTTGACAAAAATGGATGAGAATCGAAGTTAAGAAAATCTAATGAGGTGGAATTAACTTATAATATGTTCAAGAATCTCATAGAAAAGAAAAAAAAATAAGAAGAAGAAGACAAATGTGCTAAGGGTAAGAAAGTGACTTCTCGTGAATTTTTCCCTTGTGAATCTATTGAATATGAGAAAAATGGATAATTGGGTCTAGAAATTTTGTGAAGAATAAAGGAAAAACATTTAAAATATAGCTATGAAGCAAGAAAAGTTTTAGGCAAAGATTCACAAAAAGATAATCAAGTTTGAAGAACAACTAGTTAAGTTAAACAAGTCAATTGGTACCCTAAACTAGTTGATCTGTTCATTGGATTTTCTAAATTGAATTTAATGAATAAACTAGTTGATCAATTCCTCAAATTAGTAGACTAGATTCTTGGTAAAACCAAATATTTTTCCGAATCAATCAAGCTTACCTAAGAACCATATAAATGTTAAACACACTTCCAAAATAAGATCAAACACACTTAGATCACCATTAATCACCAAGATTATCACACATTAAGGATTATAAGTATTTTAAGGTGTTGGTTGTTTGGAAAATCTTGCTACACAAAAATGACAGAATTTTAACTAAGATAACATAGAAGAAAGTTGGAAATGGAGAGAAGGGTAGAGTAGAAGTGGAGTTTAATATGAAGTAAGGAGTGAAAGAGGATAGGTATTTATAGGAATAGCATGTGCACAAAAAGAATTTGAAGAGTGTGTACTAGAGGAGAAGCCTAGAATGAATTTTATATACATAAATCATTAGCGTAACAATTATTCAAACAAGGTAAGGAAATGGTGATGGATTGTAGCTATGTAAAAGGTTATGGAATTTTGATCATATTAACAAAACCTTGGAGAAAAATTTACATGGGAATGGGAAGGAAAATTTGGGTGGCGAGGAAAGAAAGGTGTAAATGGTAAAGGAAAAATAAAAGGATAAGGTTAATTTATGATTAATGTTATGTTTAATTTAGGATCAATTAACTTAGGGAAGATGAAAAATACTAATTCATTATTATTAGGGTTAGGGTATTACTTATAAGATGTCATTGCAACTATTCATATTATCGATACCCTTTTCTCTAGCTTCACCTAATCTTGTACCTCTAGAATTAATTGGGGTTTTGCATAGTTCTTGGTCGCACATGTGTGTGGGCTAGATTATTATTTTATTTGAGTTATATTTGTATTCATGGATTATGTGGTTGTATAAATTTAGTTACCCAGGTAATGCATGAACTCAAAAATATTTTTTGATTATATATGAAATGAGATTATTGAAATTTATGAATCTATTACCTATTATTAACCGCCTATACTCATATTTGTACTAACCATTTTCTATCATTATTCATAGTTCAATGGGTGAATTCCTTTGTGTGATTTTTTTATTTTTATGTAGAGTTCATGCATTAGTTTCCTTCTCATGTTTTATTGATTCTAACAAAGGGAGAAAATCTATTAAATTGGACTTTTAGATTTAGAGCTACAAATGGTATATCTATGTATCATGTCCTAATCTTATCCTTACCTTATCTATATTTGCACTATTTGTTTGTTAATCTTAAAAAAGGGAGATTCTTGACTACTAGAGAAATCAAATACTTGAACTTTGATATGATGTTCACAAATAAACTAAAAAGAAGTTAACATCATTGCTCAAGTGTTCATGAGATATGTTAATCACAATGATGTTAAAACACACTCATTTAAATATTTTATCAAATTCAATATTTAAATGTGCAATCAAGTTTCAAAGCACAAGATAATAGTATATCAAGACTATCAAGATATAATACCTTAGGGTGCATACTTTAATTCTGAAGTTATTAAGTAAATTTGTTTGAGAATAACACTTTTGATTTTAATCTCTCCAGAAATTCAAAAATCCCCCATAAATTTTATTTGCTATGATTTCATTATTGATTTAAAATCCTAAATTCTTTAAAAAGACTTCACACTTTTAGTCTTTGAAAAACATGGTTTTGTCTCTATTTAAATATCTTAAATTATTTTATCAAACCAATTGGTTGGTTTAGAAATCAATCAAGTGGTTTGACTAACTAGGCAATGGCCTTGGTTTTGCAAAAAACCCTCTTTGTCACTATTTAAATACTTCTGTTGATTTCATCAAATCAATCAACTAGTTTAAAAGCTAATAGATTATTTCACCACCTAGGTAATGCATTTAAGTTTTACATAAACCTATTTTAACTATATTTAAATACTTTAATTGGTTTCATTAAATCAATTGACTAATTCATAAATTGATTGAGTAGTTAACTAACCAAGTTTTACATAAACCAATTAACTATTTTGAGAAATCCAAATGATGAGTCAATGTAACACATTGATTGTTTCACTAAAACATTCGACTACTCATATATGTTCACAAAACCAAAAATGTTTGGGATAAAACTAGTCAACTATTTCAATAACTAAGCAAATCGTTTGTTCATAGATAAAATTTTCTCTTTATGTTTGAACATCATTCTTTCCTTTTTTAGACCAATTGATCAACGAGTAAGGGTATTTGATTAATTGGTTCTTTGAACCAATGAAATAGTTGGCAATAAATGCTAAAAAGTTTGCTTGCTACTTGCTTAATCGATTTATGCTTTTTCACTCCATCAAGTATATTATTGGGTATAAGTATAGCTATCATTTATGAAGAAAACAATAATAATTATTTCATACTCATTAATTGTAAAACTCAATCATTTACTCATAATTTCAATTAATTCTCAACTACTCACATTCATAATCATCCTAAGTTAATATGTTTTATTAAAAAATATGTTCATTATACTTAGCTAGAAATTAGTCCCTAATTGTAATATCTAATTTTGTATAACCAAATTACAATAAAAAAATTTCTTTCATTTTTGTCTTTGTATCATGTGTGAAATATCTTATAATCAACCACAACTCTCCTAAGAATACATTACATTGAGGTTATGTGTTGCTTAGCATTTATAAGAAGGTCCTTGGAGATGTATATCAATAAACTTAGAGACAATAAATAGGTCAACTTTTACATTATCTCTTGGAATGTCATTAAGATAGTAGTCAAATAAACCAGGAGAAAAGTGATCTTTAATAAACATATAACAGATTTGAAATCCCACAGGAAACCCGTTTGGTAGTGAATGCAAAAAATTCTATTATCGAACCACTATACACTCTATGTCAAATATTTAATAGCTGATTTCCTTTCATTAAATTATTATTCGCCCCCTATAGAGTTATCTCACCATTAATTATCCAATAAACCTTAGCAAAATCATCAAACACATCAAACCCATAACTAAATGTCAAACATATACAAGCGCTAACCCTAATCACTTAAATCTATAATTCTATACTTCTATAATGTTTAAACTTAATGGTAGTTACTATTAACTATACTATTTTACTATCATGTTACTCCCATAGACATTACATACTTATTTTTGTTTTGAGAATTTTAACTTGTCTTCTAATCCTCCATTAGTGTATGAATACTTTTTTCCTATATGATTTTAATGCTCCATCATTTAATTTAATTTTAAGTATGTTCTTCACTTAATATTTCCTTATATTTCATGACATTTTCAAGGAGTTTTTCTATGGTATTGTTCTCATGATCTATTCCACCCTTTTGGGTCATTTTCCTTAGATTTTTTAAAAAGTTAAAATCTAATTTGTTGCTATTACCATGTAATTGTTAGTGATTGATGCTTGCTTTGGCATACTTTGCTTATTGGTTATGTAACATGATTTATTCTATGATTTATAAAATTGTTGAGCATTTTATCTTTTGATCTTTATTTATGTTTTTAAATGTAAGAAAATAGCTGGGAGCTACTTTTTTTTTAATGTTATGACATAAAATGATTAAGAAATGCTAGAAAATGGGGGTTTTGTGGACCACCTATGAATTCCCTTAGAGTTAGAGTGAAAATTCTATTTCTTATGAAATCTATGGATTCAAGATTAATATAAAATTT
Organism: Tamarix chinensis; assembly: GCA_030549775.1. Classification (NCBI taxonomy): domain Eukaryota; kingdom Viridiplantae; phylum Streptophyta; class Magnoliopsida; order Caryophyllales; family Tamaricaceae; genus Tamarix; species Tamarix chinensis. The sequence goes on from CM060176.1 coordinate 92,037,436, forward strand.
AGTGGTGACAATTTTTTTTAACAATGTAAAAAGTTATGGCCAAACCCTACTACTACATCAAAAAAGAAGTCGTCAAAATATGACATTTTGACATTAACCTTGAGTTTTGAGAATTTTTATATGATATTATTAGGTTTTGTTAAATTTTATGATTCCAATATGTTTAATAGCATTTTTGGTGAAATTTATTAAATAATAATTTGTCATTATTTTTGGTACAACATAAGTTATGATTAAAGTGTTCATAGGTTTGGTAAAAATAGTTTGAATGTTGTTCCTAAATATTGAAAGTGTTTTTCACAAATCACCTACTAATTATTAAAAGGATTTTTAATAAAGAGATAATTATTAATTTATAATTTATAATTGGTTAATAATTTTTACACACATTAGGATCAAAAGTATCCATAAAATCTAAAATAATGAATATGCAAAATACTATAATGTAAACCAATAATTTTAACTTTGACCATAGATTTTAACCTTTAACATAACCATTAACTTATATCTTTAACATTGATTGTTAACCATGAATAGTGTATGTTTTTAATAAAACAAATTGTATAAGTCCTTGTTTTATATTCATAGACCTAAATATATCTAATATTTTGGTTTTTTACTCTTAAGTGGTTATTTTGTTATTAAAAGGTTGTTCTTTTGGAATGCCTTAATTAGTGCATTTATAAAATAATTTTTTTCTCATATAACACATATGTAAAAGTTTATTTTCTTCTATAATTACTTAAGTGAAAGTTTATTATAATCTACAATCACCCACACAATTTAATTTATATTTAATAAGCGCCTCGATGGAAGTATTTGGTGTAATTAATAAACACTCATTTCTAAGGGTTGTATATAACCCTAGCTAGCAAGGAATTAAAATAAGTATGGTAGGTGTTATATCCATTTTGGATGCCTTCTAGCCCCTAATAACATATGTTGGTACAATAATAAAACAATTAAGGTGGGTGTAGTATTACCATTGAAAGCCTCTTAGATCTAATGAACTCTATTGGTATGGCATTAAAAAAAGTATAAAGGGTGTCGTATCCTTTGAAATCCTCTTAGCTCTAATGACTTTACTATTATAGCATTAAACCATGGAAGGTGGGTGTGGCATCCCTTTTGAAACCTATTATCTTTGATGACCTTTATTATTATACAATTAAACCAAGTAAAGTGGATGTCATTGTAATATCCCAAGAGAATAACTTCACTCTTATCTTCTTCTTCCTCTCTCCTTTATGCTACTCTAGAATGGGTAATTTGTTCTAGATTTTCCCTACTTGACAAAGGGATTTTTTTCCTACACCGATCTCCATATTTCCTTTCTTATGTTCAACCTTATTCTAGAAAATCTAAATCTAAATTCTCCAAAAATCATAATTGGAGTTTTTATAAGAAAGTTAGCTCTATTTTGATAAATCCACCTTGTTTGGCCTGATTTGAATGGTCAAAATAAGGATTTGTGAGCTCTTCGATCCTCTCACTCATTTCTTGATTGATTTATTGGTTATAGATAGACCTAAGCACCAATTCCCTTTACCTCTATCTAGCCACCAAAAATACTATAAGTTCCCTACAATTGTATCCCCTTTTCATATTTAATTTGTTCCTTCACCTTAAAATGATTTTCTTTTCTAGTACTTATGCTAGCTCTCTCTTATTTTATCGTAAAGTAAGAATTAGTTAGATTTGGGAAAAGTTTATTTTTATTCTAGTTGATTCTTTTCTTTGATTCTCCTAGAGGTGGTAATTATATTTTATTTCCCTGATTCATATTTCTTAGTTTATAAGAACTACTTGAAGGTTTTTAAGCTTTAATCTCTTATTTTCTATAGTGTTGAGACTTTAAATAATTTAGCTGAAGGTTTTATCTTCTTGGTATGTGAAATTTGCTAAGCTTTCAAATATGTCAGTCTTGCATTTGAAATGTGGTATGATTAAGCATATGGGCTATTATAGTCTGTAAAATTCCAATCTTTGTGTGCATGTATAATATTATTAGTATTTGATGATGCATGCTAGAATATATTGGGAATTTTGATAAAAAGTAAGACTTTTATGATAATTATGGTTGATTATCCTCTAATATAGCATGATTCATATATAAGCATGTGTAACCGCTATTTTTTTTAAATGGTGATATTATGATGTGATATGGTTTGATTTTAGGGAATTAATCACATTTAAAATAGCTCTAATATGTTTTCTAGGATCTAAATGTTCAAATAGTTAAGTCAAACCACTTAAATAATCCTCAAAACAATCAACTGGTTAGCTTAACTAATAAACCAGGTCATATGTGATAACTTTGGTTTCTCTATAGTTAAAATCATCGACTAGTTTGTCAAAACGCCTTGATTGTTCTTATAG